>CM077198.1:457500-492500 GCA_039654625.1 Rhinogobio ventralis
AATTATCCCTTTGAAATGCGGGGGAGAAGTGACAAACTGCAGTCTGTACCCGAACTGTATTGTTCTCAATACCCAGCAGGACTGTGCATTCTCGCCACTTGTTTATTTGCAGCGTTCTGGTGCCATTGTGTGGCTGAGTCTTGAAAAAGTTTGTGATCTGTACTGCGCATGCGTGGGCACTTAGCGTTTGGACAGAGTTTAAGTGTCTCACCACCTCTAAGGGGGCGATAACCCCCGAGGTGATATTATATCGTGTTATAATATTTTTTGTGGCATTATGTTTTTCAACATGTTCTGGTTGAACATGGAAAGTGCTTGTGACTAGTGGGTGGGTGTGCACCACTGCACCGTCTCTCGTTCTTTTTGCTGCTCTGCTTCCCCTGGCCCAGCCGGGCTCTGTTTTCCACACAGAACATCTGGGATCTTCGAAACTCGTTCCTTCTCGACACTGAAAGTTTGAGGGTCGGGAGCTAGCGAACAGGGGGGCTCTGGGCTCCCGTCCCTGGGGAAGATTCCATCATACTGCTTCTTCTTCCTCCTCGCTCCCTGAGGATGGGCGTGAGGTTGAGGTTGAGGAGCTGACTGAACCGTCTGAGCTGTTGCAGGCTGATAATTCTTCCTAGGCCAGGCAGTTCTCTGTTCCGGTACTCCACTCTGACCCGCTGCATTCACGTTCGGGCTCTGCCGTTTAGGAATGCGAAAGCTGGGGGGTGGCTTGTGCGAAGTGGTGGAGGGGGTGCAGTCTGCAACTTTCTAGGCATGCAGAGTTGCAAAGCCTCATCATCCCTCTTATCTCTTTTGCATCAGTGTCAGAGCTGAGCCAAAAATGCCCTCTACGACCACCAGTGCATCCAGGATGGCTTCTTTTTCCCTGTCAGAGAGATTAGCCAAGTTAAGCCACCGTCCTCTCTCCTGAATGACCATTGTGGCCATGGCCTAGCCCGCAGCTTGAACCGTGCATCTCTGAAGACGCAGAGAGAGATCCGTAAAGACACAGATCTCTTCCCAATGTGTCTGACCTGGCATGGTCGACGCTTCGTCCTACAGCTCCGCTTGGTACGCAGTCATCCGGACAGAGAGAGCAACTGCTTTGTAAGCGTGTTCCGTCATGCTCGACTAGAATCTGTCCGCTTTGGATGGTAACGTCGGATTTGCAGCCGCCGTGCGCTTTGGGTGCAAGTGCGCGGCAGCTAATGGCTCCATGGGGGGCATTCGGAGAAGACCATCCTTCTCCATCCCCTCCATGTCGAGAGCGGATCTTCCCTGCATGGGCATCTTGCTGGTGAACGGTTTGTCCTTCCAGGTCACTGCAACCTCCTTCAGGAGCTCTAGAAATACAGGAAGGAGCTGTCGTGCTGCCCGTTTCGCTTTCGGCAGCCTCTTACCCTCGTAGCGAGACTTTGTAGCCACAGAATATTTAGTTTCTCTGCAGCACGTTTGCACACATCTTGCAGATCAACACTGAGAAGCGAAGAGGATGGTGCCCCACCCGCCTCTTCCGAGAAGAGGTTTTTGAATGTTTTTGAATGTTGTGCGCCAATTGGAGCTGGCGTAATGAAATAGGACTTCTGAGGAATACGCGGAAGGGGCGTATCCCATAGTGAGACACCGAAACGACCTGAAAGAGAACTCTTATCATGTTCCGGCCGCTCATCCGCACGGCAACAGCACCCGGCGGCTTAAGAACGCAAACCCCAAAACAGGTTTTGAAATAGTTTCAATTTTCATGTAAATTAAAAAAAACGAGAATCTGAGAGAATTGTGATGGCATGCACATAAGCATTACATGTTTAGTCTATAGGCAAGCGCGTTTGAATATGTATGTGTGCAGGCGCGTAGTTTTTCTTTACAAAATGACTACCAAATTACTTGTCTGCATTGCATAATACAGCGTTTTTAGTCGTTTCCGATAATTTCGGTAACATTTTCATCTGTAGAGAGGGAAAGTGAGTGAAGTGAAGGCCTTCACAGGGGAGAGTCTAGTTGACACAGTCTCTGCAGACACTTCAGGGATGAGTTGGTCATGTCCAGGCGCAGGTCCACCATCTGATCTGGATACGGCCCGGATCCGGCTGACTGCAGTAAACCTCGGGATAAACAGAGAGACTAACATTAGCGTAGATGCCATTCTTCTTATGATGTAACGAGTACATCAGGTGTTATGGGAAGTGTTCCCGGTTCCGGCTGACCTAGTTAATGCAGCCTAACGATCATTTAACTGATTTGAATAAAATATAAATTGATAATGTTTTATGTGTATGCCATAGTAAAGAGATGTGTTTTTAGTCTAGATTTAAACTGACAGAGTGTGTCTGCTTCCCGAACAATGCTAGGAAGACTTTTCCAGAGTTTAGGTGCTAAATAGGAAAAGGATCGCCCGCCTGCAGTTGATTTTGATATTCTAGGTATTATCAACTGGCCAGAGTTTTGAGACCGCAATAGACGTGATGGAGTATAATGCGTTAAGAGCTCGCTCAAGTACTGGGGAGCTAAACCATTTAGTGCTTTGTAAGTAATTAGCAAGATTTTAAAATGTATGCGATGTTTAATAGGGAGCCAGTGCAGTGTTGACAGAACCGGGCTAATATGGTCATACTTCCTGGTTCTAGTAAGAACTCGAGCTTCTGCGTTTTGGACCAGCTGGAGTTTGTTTATTAAGCGAGCAGGGCAACCACCCAGTAGAGCATTACAATAATCTAGCCTTGAGGTCATGAACGCATGAACTAACTGTTCAGCATTTTGCATTGAAAGCATATGCCGTAATTTAGATATATTTTTAAGATGGAAGAATGCAGTTTTACAGATGCTAGAAACACACACACCATCCACACACATCCTATCCACACACACCGCCTAGTGAGACACACATACTCACACACACTCACACACATTGACACACACACACTCACACACACATACTATCACTCACTCACTCACACTCACACACACACACACACACACACACGTACTCTCACACACGCTCTCATTAATTAGATTTTCTGTGAAGCCGCTTTGAAACAGTCAAAAGTTTTGTATAAATGGATTTTACTCGACTTGACAATCACACTTTCCCTCAAAAAATTTTCAGATTTTGTACTTTTGAGTTTGTAATTTTTGCAGTGTAACGAACCTTACTGTAAGTTCTTATTTTACACAAGCTTAAAATTACAGGCAGGACAATACCGTCAAAATACAAACCTTGTTTCACAGTAATGAGAATAGAGGGAAAAAGATTATTAAAGTACCGTCACAGTGCAAACTGGTGAAATGTAATGTGTCTGTCACTGTCAAGGCTCTGGAGGAGGCGGAGCTCCGGCTTCAGGAGGTGGCGGTGTGGGAGGAGTCAGCAGAGGGGCGGGGCTGCTCTGGCTCAGATGATGATGATAATGAAGAGGACGTGTTTACAGTGAATGCTGACGGTGGAGTCTCGGTTCTCCTGCAGGAGGCGCTCTTCAAGAGACAGCAGCTGCAGCGATTGACGGACAGGTGCCATTAACAGGATCATATTTGATCCATCAGGCTTTTATGGCTCATATAGTCTGATTTTGTGAGAATATGGAGGAAAACATCTCAATTTTATTCAGACTTGAACTGAGCAAAAAAATTCAGTTTGCTGCAGATGCTGATATTTATATGGACAAAAAGTGATGAAAGACAATGATAATTGAGATATGAACAAATAAACCTTCCTCAAAAGCCTGATGATCATATTTGATACTGATGATTTTTATAATTGTTGATGTCTGGATAATCAAGTAAACCTGCTCCAGTCTAGCTGAAATATTACTAACAATATCAAAGTTATTCTTGCGTTTACTTGATAAAATCAGGTCAGGTTTAAAAACACTGAAGCACGATCTAGACGCTTGGACAGTTATACTAAAAGACTTTTACTTGATAAAACACTCTGAACTATTAATCGGAGACAGAAGGACTGCATGAGATTGAGTGTGACAGATTTATCAGATCATATTGAGGGCAAATATGATATAGCTTTATAGAGTTAACCAAACTCAAGCTTGTGTGCATAACGTCCACATTACATATGTGATATCTGGACATGGACATGGTGAGACCTGTGACTCTCGTCTGCTGCTGTGTGTCGCTCCTGTCATTGTGATGCTGCGAACCCGTCACTCATCTGTGTGTGTGTGTGTGTGTGTGTGTGTGTCGAGAGGTTTTTAAGATGTCGTGGCTGACAGAGTGTTATTAATAGTTCTGCACTTGATTGACAGGTGAGTGGGCGTCTGTCACTGTCAGTGTTCACACTACTGGGGTCGGTTGCGTAAACTACTTAGACTAGATTTACAAGTTAGGGCCAGATTTACTAACAGCGTACACAAACCTTTATAGTCTTCTATATCTCTGTATATTGAGTGAAATGCTTCTCAAACAAGAACAAATGTAGGGCAGGGCTTGATTCTGTCCGTGGGGAATTGATTGGATGGTTGTGGTTTGCTATTGGTGGATCTCATGTGAGTGACAGGGAAGAGATGAAGTTATTCTGATTCAAGATTACCAGGAACATGAATTTTAAACAATAATAATAAATCATTTATAATAAACTGCAATATTCCATTAAAAAACAAGAATGTCCATTTTGATTTCATGGTGATTTCAGAGTGCTGAGGAGGAAACAGACACTCGAGCATCACAAAGAGCAACTGCAGCTGAAGAGACTTCAGACGTACTGTGAGCAGGTCAGCTGTCTGTATGTGTGTCTATCTGTCTTTGTCTGTCTGTGTGTGTCTGTCTGTGTGTGTCTGTCTGTGTGTCTATCCGTCTGTCTGTGTCTGTCTGTCTGTGTGTCTATCCGTCTGTCTGTCTGTGTCTGTCTGTGTGTCTATCCGTCTGTCTGTGTCTGTCTGTGTGTCTGTCTGTGTCTGTCTGTCTGTCTGTGTGTGTCTGTGTCTGTGTCTGTATGTCTATCTTTCTGTCTGTCTGTGTGTGTGTCTGTCTGTGTGTGTGTCTGTCTGTGTGTGTGTGTGTCTGTGTGTGTCTGTCTGTGTCTGTCTGTCCGTCTGTCTGTATGTCTGTCTGTGTGTGTGTGTGTCTGTCTGTCTGTCTGTGTGTGTGTGTCTGTCTGTGTGTCTGTCTGTGTGTGTGTTTCTGTCTATCTTTCTGTCTGTCTGTGTGTGTGTGTCTGTGTTTGTGTGTGTGTGTGTCTGTCTATCTTTCTGTCTGTCCATCTGTCTGTCTGCCTGTCTTTCTATATTTGTGTTCACATTTGTTTAAATAGCAAAATAAATATTCCACAATAGTTTTTCACAACTTTCAAAAAAAGGATAAAAATAAAGAGAGATTGATAACGGCAGTCAGATGAGAGAAAGATGTCAACGTTACCATCAGCTGCTTTATTAGAAACACACTCACAGCAGCGTTACCTAGTTTATTGTAATTGCAAAGGTAATATAATACAAAGTATAGTGTTATACATTATATTGCCAAAAGTATTGTAACACCCTCCAAATCACTGAATTCAGGTGTTCAATCACTTCATGGCCACAGGTGTATAAATCAAGCACTAGGCATGCAGACGCTTCTACACACATTTGTGAAGGAATGGGTCGCTCTCAGGAGCTCAGTGAACTCAAGCGTGGTACCGTGATAGGTTGCCACCTGTGCAATAAGTCCATTCCTGACATTTCCTCACTACTAAATATTCCACGCTCAACTGTTAGTGGGATTATTACAAAGTGGAAGCAATTGGGAACAACAGCAACTCAGCCACGAAGTGGTAGGCCACGTAAAATCACAGAGCGGGGTCAGCGCATGCTGAGGATCACAGTGCACAGAAGTCACCAACTTTCTGCAGAGTCAATAGCTACAGACCTCCAAACTTTGTGTGGCCTTCAGGGGGGGGATTATGGGGTGGGGTTGTTTTTCAGGGGTTGGGCTTGGCCCCTTAGTTCCAGTGAAAGGAACTCTTAATGCTTCAGCATACCAAGACATTTTGGACAATTTCATGCTCCCAACTTTGTGGGAACAGTTTGGGGATGGCCCCTTCCTGTCCCAACATGACTGCGCACCAGTGCACAAAGCGTCGGTCCATAAAGACATGGATGAGCAAGTTTGGTGTGGAGAAATTTGACTGGCCTGCACAGAGTCCTGACCTCATCCCGATAGAACACCTTTGGGATGAATTAGAGTTGAGACTGTGAGCCAGGCCTTCTCGTCCAACATCAGTGCCTGACCTCACAAATGCGCTTCTAGAAGAATTGTCAAAAATTCCCATAAACACACTCCTACACCTTGTGGAAAGCCTTCCCAGAAGAGTTGAAGCTGTTATAGCTGCAAAGGGTGGGCCAATCCATATTAAACCCTACGGATTAAGAATGGGATGTCATTAAAGTTCATGTGCATGTAAAGGCAGACGTCCCAAAACTTTTGGCAATATAGTGTAAATGTACATACACTTTTTAAAAAATGAAAAAACTTTGCAGGATTTACGAATCTGATGACCTTTAAAACGTTTCATCACAGTCTGTGAAAAAGATCCATTATTGAAACCTCTTTCTGCTGATTGGCATTTTCAATTTTGGGAAGCAGTATTTGTTAATATGGGGGAAAAAACAGCAGGTTTGTGAAAGTTAATGTTATGAAATGTCTTAAATGCGGTTTCCTATAATTAATTATTCTTTTAAATATGTGTATATTCTGTTAGGACATGGCGTTTACAGCAGCGTTGGTCAAACAGGCTCTGGTGGCTGTTTCTGACCTCCACAGCGTCCTGCGTCTCCTGCTACCTACAGTACCTGAAGGAGAACTGCTGTCACTCATGGACGCACTAGGACCCGGAGCAGGGTAACACACACACACACATAAAGTACACACATTAAATAAGCATGTGTACATGACGCATCTGAATTAGTCTCATATCTGATGAAGTTTGCATCATTGGATCACTGTTTTCCTGTTTGCCCTGTGAAGCTGCTCTGAAACACCTGTACTGTATGAAGCGCTGTGGTAGTAAAGCACCTGTGTCTGTAGGGGAGGGTCGGAGTGCTGCGTGTCTCTGGCAGACCGACTGAGACTCGACGTTCTGAGCAGAAATCTGTCTCACTCTCCTCAACACAGAGACAGAGAGGGAGACAGGTCAGTCAGAAACACAAATGAGAGTTTTAAGACATTAAACTTTGTTAGTGTTTTGTTTACTGTGTCAGACACTGAACTACAACCACTGCTTTGTAACCTCTGAACTGGGTGTGTTTGTGTTCTTTAGGTTGCTAAAGAAGCGTCAGAAGCTCCTTGACAAGCTTTTGTCTGGAGCCGGAGGTTGTGACGACACTCGTGAGACTCAGAGGAGACGACGGCGCATCCGAGACCTTCCTGTGCCAGATCCTTCCAGCCTGCAGCCGATGGAGGAGACGGAGGGGGCGTGGCCAGTGGGCGTGGCTCAGGACAGTCTCGTCTCTATGAGGAATGACGAGGGGGCGTGTCCTGTGAACTTGGCTCAGGGCAGTCTTGCCTCTATGAGGAATGACGAGGGGGCGTGGCCTGTGGGCATGTTTCAGGACAGTCTCGTCTCTATGAAGAATGACGAGGGGGCGTGTCCCGTGGGCGTGGCTCAGGACAGTCTCGTCTCTATGAGGAATGACGAGGGGGCGTGTCCTGTGAACTTGGCTCAGGGCAGTCTTGCCTCTATGAAGAATGACGAGGGGGCGTGTCCCGTGGGCGTGGCTCAGGACAGTCTCGTCTCCTCAGAGCGCCTGTTTGTTTTCCGCTGCGTTCCTCCTACAGCACAGCTGCAAACACAAACCACTCGCTCACGCAAGAAGAAACGCAATTTCCTGAACTTTAAGAAAGCCAGTGTGGCTCCTCAACAACACACGTGACGACTACACCGCAAAGCATTATAGGAACAATTATGACAGTGTCTTTTTCTGTATGTACTGTTCTTTTATCATGGGTGTCTCAACAGCAAACTGATGTTTGCTTCTGCTGAGAGCTGATTGGTTGTTTCCTGTTTGCGTCCAATGACAGTGTTTGATCATTTTCCTTCCATTTCCTTCATAAACACTGAAATTATCGGGTCAGATGATCGTCTGGTGCGACAAAAGTACAAATCCTTTGACCTGCAGCTTCATATTTACACATTTTTTTTGGAAGAGAAAAGGGTTTTCTAATCAACTTAAAGACTGATCAATTGAAATAAAAAAGGATTCGTCTGTCGTTTGGCTTTCTGTGTCAGTGTGTGTTTTATAGGTACTCAGACTACAGAAAGTCTCTGGAAAGGAATCATTTATTTACAAGGTTTCAGAAATATAATCTGGACGTCTGCGAGTCTTCATAAATCTATATATTGCCCGGCATGCGGAGGAGATTGGCAGTAAATCACACAGATAATGAGCAGCGTTCAGGAGGCCGTCAGCGTGGTGTGACCGTGTTCTTCTGTCCATCCTGCTGTGGTGAAGTGACCGGCTGGACTCTCAGACAGCTTCATCCTGACAGACAAACAGACGTCACTGATGGACGACAGCATGTCAACTAGTGAAGATATTGTTTTTACGAAACACTAAAACTGACATTTCTGTGCATCATGAGTTTCCTAAACTTAATCTCTGCAGATCATCTTAAACTCATCAGAGAGAGAAATGAAGGGAAAGTTTGACGTACTTTTCTCTGTTGAAGACCATGAAATCTTCTGTCAGCGTGTCTAAACTCGTCTGCATGTGCGTCGGCTGAGAGAAGACATGTCATACATCACCACACTGATTATACTCATGGGGTATTAATAATAAGTCGATTAGATTCGAGGCAATATCATCTTAAAGCGATAGTTCACCCTCATGTCCCTCCAAACCCGTCTGACGCTCTTTCTTCAACAGAATCTTTACCATGGTTTCCATTCAATTGACATTCTGATTATATTTTAAAGGGGTCATGAACTAGCTTTTTTTATACTGTTGTCTGAGGTCAACTTATGACGTCCGCGTGGTTTTTACATTTAAAAACATCATGAATAAGTAATAGGCTATTTTCTACCCTGGTTTTGAGCCTCTCTCCTGGAACGCTCGGTTTTTATGGGCGTGCTGCACTGAAGACTTGGGAGTAAACGCTCACTGCTATGATTGGATAAGATTTGCATATTATAATGAGCTCCGGCTCCCCCGTCAGTACACGTGAGGAATTGTTTTGAAAATGTGGAAAAATGGCAACCGGAATGATTTCCCATACATGTTCGACCCAGAGTCTGATCCCGAATCGCAGGACAATGAACCAACAACACCTCAAATACAAAGGATAGTTAGTTATGTTTAGTTAGACACGTACACATAATCAGTAGATATCAAACATAACAATGCAATACTATCACATATAAAAACATTTTTTACTCTCATAAGTGTGTTGCTTCATTCCAGATCCAGAAGGCACAGCATCGTTTTTCAATCTCATCCAGTCTCTTGTTTACAAACAAATCCACAGTGAAATGAAGAGAACAAATGCGCAAAAAAATAAAGTTCAACTATGCATTCCTAATATTTAAATCCGAAGGAAGCTTTTGCAGCATGTTTATTGCTTGGAAGTTTGATCCGGTTTAGCTCCACGTAGGCCTGTTATTTATTTATTACATGCCATGCACGAGTCGGTGGGCGGGGCTACAGAATCAGGCGTTCTTCTTCTTCTGTTGAGGCGGTGTTTCACCACACGCTGACGTCACAGCCTGGCATATTCTGAGATCGAGCGTTTGCTGGGCCTGCTGTCAAAAAAAGCTTTTCTTTTACTTACTAAGGACGTTTTCAGCTCTGAAACTTACAGGATATTCTTATATTAACATGACCTTTTATATATCAAAAGCTCAAGGGAAAGTAATTTCTCAGTTCATGACCCCTGATTCATGAAATTGAAGAGTATCCCTGTGAAGCGGCTTTGAAACGATCTGTACTGTATGAAGAGCTACAGAAATAAAGCTGAGTTAAAGAATTGGTTTTGCAAACTGGAGGTTGCTTCACTCCATGTCAATCTGTTCACAAATCAGATATTGCTATTTCTGTCATGAATTCTCGTAACATGCCAAGGAGACGACAACTAAATTTGGATGTGGGGATATAGAGTGTGATATGAAGGACTGCCGTGGTTTTGTTGGGTTTGGAAGGGTTTCCTGAGGGCGAGTGATGTGAGGAGCGCACCAGCGGCTTCGAGTGTTTGTTTCTGCTCTTGGCCAGACGTTTCTTCTTCTTGTGCAGCGGTTTGGACTCCAGGATCATCTCCTCCAGCTCGAACGTGGGGTCGCAGTTCAGACGGCCTTTCTGTGTGAGAGAAAGAGAGAATCACACAACCTGGAGCTGATCATGAGCAGACGTAATGTGACGTGTGTGTATAAAGGCCTCTTACGTTGGGAACGAAACCAGGCGGGACGGATTTCTCCAGCACAGCATCCCAGTTCACATCAGCCAGATACGGATCGCTCTGGATATCAGACAAACATGACGGGCGATTCTCAGGGTCTTTAGTCAAGAGCTGCACAGACAACAAGTCACAATTTAAGTTTTGTTTGTGGGTAAATAATGATGTTCTTCCTCAGTGTTTCTGTCTTGTTTTCCAGCACAAATATCTAAACATTCTTAAATCAAGACACATTTACTGGAGAAGCAGAATGACTGAAGATATTAAAGGGATAGTTCACCCAAAAATGAAAATTCTGTCATCATTTACTCGCCCTCATGTTGTTCTAAACCTGTATGAGTTTCTTTATTCAGTTCTTCATTTTGAAGGTAACTAGACGGCACTCATTGACTAAAAAATACTGTCAACTGTTTGATTACCAACATTATTCAAAACATCTTCTCTTGTGTTCCACAGAAGGAAAAGTCAAACAGATTTGTAACGGCAGATATCTATTGCTTTGACTTCTACTCCCGTATATATAGTGAGGAGTAATGTTACGTCTCACCCTGCGAATCAGAGCCACGATCCCGTCGGACCAGGCGGAGGAAAAGCTGACGTGCTGTCGGTGGATTGTGTTGATGACTTCAGCTGCAGTCGTGCTGGAGCGGATCTCGTACGGCCGCTGAAACACACCAGAGAAATCCTCAGTCCTGAAGTCCCGCTCACGTTTAGACGAATGACGGTTGTCAGACGCTCTTCTGATTCAGTCTTTAGTTATTCAACATTATTCTTTATAGGCTTGTAAACTGTTTTGGGGAAAGTTACTTTTAAAACGAATGCGTTATAATATTGCATTACTTCCTAAAAAAGTAACTAATTGTGTTACTTAGTTACATTTTATGGAAAGTAATGTTGCATTACTTTTTAGTTACTTTTTTATTTTTTTCCAAAAATATATAGACCCTTTAAGACCAAAAGTGAAATGAATAAGCCATGTTCACACTAACCATCATGTTCACACGACGCCTCTGCACTTTCTCATGATTACTTATTTGGAAAAGTAACTCGTAAGTAATGCGTTCTATTTCACTGCTACAGACCGACAGAGACAGCTGAAACATAGTGGAAGCTATATATCCATTTACGTCACGGTCGGTCTCTTTGTCATTCAACTGCTGTTACCCAGAGTTTCATTGGAATCAATTACTAGTAGTATTGCTGAGTGTTTCACGTGAACCAGGGTTCGGCTAGACTGCGTGTAGAATTGCTTATTGTCTTTAGACGACTACTACAAACGCTCATTGGTAAACCAGAGCGATACTCATTTGAGGGGGTTTACCATAGCAACTGTAACCCCTTATCCTTCAACGCTGCCGTTTTCTCTGCCTCTAATTTTTCATTATATTGCCATTGGTTGACCCTGGGGTTTTTCATTTACTGGTGTGGGAAGTTATGGCAGCTTTATGCTCTCTCTGCTTCGGTCCAATGAATCTTATAGATCTTAGGCATTGATTACCTCAGAGAGGCTTTAATAGATCCATGTCCTGAGTGTAGTTAAATGTCCTTGGAGGTGAGATAACATCGATTGGCTGAATTGGACCTTGAATTTCAAAATTCTGCTCCACCAGCTGGGACAGCGTTGCATATGGGTAGCAAGCATGCAGCCAGAAGAGCTGAAAAGCCTTTGAAAAAGAAGTGAATCCCCTCAGAATCAGATGAGTTGGCCCATCACGTAGCTGAGCTTGCGAACACAGTTCAGAGTATTGAAGCCTTATTATCAATGCCCCCTACTCATAAGAATGTAAGCAGGTGCAGAGGACTAGGCAGAATTTGGACCCACCTCCTCCTGTGCCAGCCCTTTCAAACCTCTTGCGTCGCTCAGTCTCTCATTCTCTTCCCTAATGCCAAGTTGGCCTGACTTTACAGATGTTGTTTCTTCTGCATTTCGGTCAGCTCCCTCCTCCAGACCAGATTGTGTGGCCCATACGCTAGCAGCAATGGCTGACTCCCAAGGAAAAGGCCCTTAATAACATGCCTCCAGCAGAGCCGTGCATTTCTTCACTGGTATCACCAGATGAAGCCCTTAGACAGGATCTTCGCTACCCTAGCACGGAGTGTAGACGCGTCTTTTGTTGGCGCTTCATTCTACTATGAACGTTAGCCCACTGGACAATACCGCATGAGAGTTGCTTGATGCTTCCTTGCAGGCCTTGGGTTCAGTTGCTTTCTCTAGTGGAAAGGCTCTTGGATGATTACACAAGCTAGGAGGCAGGTTTAGTTAGCACAGTCTAAACTCCCAGAGGCTTGCCGTAACAATCTTCACAAGCTACCACTGGTACTTGGACAAGTCTTTGGTCCAGCCGCTTAAGAAGCTCTTGAGCGCAGAATTTGTGCAGTGGAATCTCGTTCCCAGCACTTTTAAGTGCAGTGTAAATTATTATGGGCCATCCATACATCGAATGCCTGTTCATCACATAACATCACATAACTGCACAGCAGGTTGCTCAACCTGGTTCTGCCTCAAGAATGGAGGCATCCCGTGCTCGACTACCTGTTTGTCCTGTGGGGACTCATCCTCGCCCCCTTAAGCTACTGCAAAAGGTTGTGATAGAACTAGTAAACTCCCAAATCCATGCGGCGGATTTCATTCTAAATACTTCCTTGTTCGCAAGAAAGATGGAAGTTTCAGGCCCATCCTGGACCTCAGATGCCTGAACAGGAGTCTCAAACACCTTCCTTTCTGCATGCTGCGTGTCATAGGTGTCCTACAAAAAATCCAAACCGGCATGTGGTTAACCTCTGTGGATCTGAAGGATACATATTTCCACATCCCCATTGCACCTCAACACAGAAAATGTATTTGGTTCACGTTCCAGAGCAGGACATTCCAATATAGAGTCCTACCTTTTGGTCTCTCCCTCTTTCTCCATGTATTCTCATGGTGTATCCAAGCGGCACTAGAACCTCTACAACGGGAGGGCATGTTGATTCTCCCGTACCTGGACGACTGGTTGCTTTGTGCCAGATCACCTCAACAGGCGGTCAGCAACACACAGCGCCTACTGAAGCATGTCACTGCCTAAGGACTGACGGAAAACCTACAGAAAGCTGCCTCATTCCGTGCCAGTCATTATGCTTCCTGGGATTGCATCTAGACTCCAGAAAGATGAGGGCCACCCGCAGGCTATACAGGGAGCCATAGCCAAGTTCTAGGTTCGATAGAAGCTACCTTATCTCAGCTTCCTACGGCTAGTGGGCCTTCTCACAGCAGCCTCTACAGCCATTCAATTAGGGCTTTCACACCTTCGCCCATTTCAGCACTGGCTAATAGCCTGGACATACCCTGGTTTGGGTGACAACCAGTTTTTCTGTCTCCCTGAGGCTTTGGAGACAAGAATGATTTCTGAAAGGGGTGTACCAATGGGACCACCCCCGGCACGCAGGGAAGTAGTGACAACAGATGCTTCCCTCACAGGATAGGGAGGACTGTGGCAACATCAGGGCGTACGGGCCAGCTGGACCCTGCAGTGGAGGACATCTCAGCCAGGGGAGTGGTGTCTGCACAAAGAGGTCATTCAGTCAATTTGGTGAAGCAGTGGACCTCTTTGCCAGCAAAAAGACAACACATTGCCCGCTGTGGTTTGCAGCGCAGAAGGAGCAGGGATTATTAGGCCAGGATGCCCTGGCCTACGACTGGCTGGATCTCCTCCTCTATGCCTTCCCTCCAATTCCACGCCACAGGCATATTCTAGTGGCACTCTGCTGGCCAGCAAGGCTGTGGTTCAGTCTGCTGTTGGCCCTTACGACTGGTCTACCGCAACCTTTGCCAGTTTGGAGGGACCTGTAATCACAAATGAACGGGGAACTTTGGCACCCTTCACCAAGCAAGTTGAAGCTGTGTGTATGGCCCCTGAGGTTGAGCAAGAGCTCTCACAGTGTTTGGCTGGTGTGAGGAACGCTTTCATGAATGCTAGAGCTCCATCAACACGGCGCACTTATGCCAGTAAATGGGAAAATGTTGTTTCATGGTGTACAGAGCAGTCTCTTAACCCAGTCAGTTGTGCCATCAGTTCAGTATTGGAATTCTTACAACATACTGTGGGGGAGGAGGGGCATCGATTGGTGCAGATTAATTGGTGGTGGCTTTTCTTAAGGGAGCAGTCTTAATCCACCAGCATGTGTAGTGCATACCCAGTGGGATCTGCAGATGGTGCTTAACAGCCTACTTTCAGCACCGTATGAGCCACTTGAACATGCTGATATTAGATAGAAGTCTTTCTATGAAGACTGCTTATCTCTTGACTATAACATCAAGCAGGAAAGTAGGTAAGCTACATACCCTCTCGGTGAGCCCACTATGTCTCAGATGGGGACCTCATGACAATCAGGTTACACTCTAGTGAAATCCAGCTTTCCAATCTAAGGTGTTGTCTGATCGGTTTATGAACCAACCTATTCAGCTTGTGGCGTTTAATCATGAAGTGACTTCCCGGGCAGCTCTGTGTCCAGTGAGAGCATTACTCTGTATGTGTTAAAGACTGCTTCATGGCGCACCACTGATCAGTTGTTTGTTTTGGTGCCTGTCGGAGAGGCGCAACCATGTCAAAACAAAGGCTAACTCATTTGGTGGTAGATACCATTGTAAATGCCTATGGTTTGGCAGGTCAGACAGTTCCAGCATCTATTAAATGGCTACTTCTTGGGCAGCACTATGTGGTGTGGCCACATGGGCATCACCTTGCTCATTCACAAGATTTTACAAACTCAATGTGGCCCCCATTCCTTTGGTCAGTCCTGCTGTATTGTCAGACAGTATTTAGGTGGGTGTAGTCCTCATGACTTGGTTGTATCCGTCTCCCACTATGTTTGACCATCTCTGTTAGTCTGTAACAGTGAAACAGAACTCCAGTTACTAGTGTAACCTTGGTTTTATGAATAGTGGAAGACCGCCACCACAAGTCTTTGGTCACTCAGACTGAGAGAATGACTTGAGAACGACCGTGATGTAAACGGAATGGATATAGCTTCCGACACGTCACTGGTCAGGGTCACAGGTGACAAATCAATATATGACTCGCGAGTCACGACTCCGTCCACTACGTTTGACCGTCTCTGGAGGTCATCCACTATTCACAGAACCAAGGTTATACCAGTAACCAGCGTTTTTTTTTTTATCTCTGAGGTAAAATATGATGTGCACATTCTAGAGACTGGAAAAAACAAGACAAAATCTGTGTCGTTTTAGGTATTTGACTTAATATACGTAATGTTTTTGTTAAATTTCCGTCAAAATATTTGACCTATTATTACCTATTTCATATCAGTATTAATCATCTTTAAGTTGGACACAATTAACAATCATGGGCAAGAGAAGGGAAATCTGATTTTCCCAGAATGCTTTCATATGGAGTTCACAAACACAGAGTGTATCATGGCATGTGTTCAGTGATCTGAGCCCTTGAACTCACCGACCCTCGCAGGAGCTCATATGCCGTGATGCCGAGAGACCACCAGTCCACCGCGTACGCATAACCCGGACCAGCAAACACTTCTGGTGCTGTGAGAAAACCACACACACTCGCAGCTGTTTCTCCATGCGTTTATATGTGCACTTCTGCTGCGCAGTGACCCTCAAACTCAAACACAATAGCAGGATCAGTATTTTTCCTCCAGTATTTATGAAACACAGCAGTAATGCGGTCCGAGCAGAGCTGATTCTGCCAGTAAAACTCACCCATGTAGGGTTTGGTTCCTGCCAGAGACGAGGCTTTTTCTGAGCCCTTCAGGACTGTGGCCACATTAAAGTCAGTGATGTGGACATGACCTACGACACACAAACAGCTGCTCTTTATGCAATAAGACCAAATGCTCATTATCATCGTTATCTTTATTTTCTCATTGTATCAGCATCAGCAAGTGATGTAAACAGTGTAACTCACCATGTTCATCCAAGAGAATGTTGTCTGGCTTTATATCGCTAGAGGGAACAACACACACACAGTAGTGAGTAGTGCTTTTATACATATCATGTGATTAAACATCAGTCAATCAAACTTATTTTAATGATAGAACTTTATTAGAACTATACTCTGTGGCTGTGTTGCAACATGACCATCTAAATCAAGACCAAGACCAGACCAGCACTCCTCAAATTCATCTAAAAGATCTGTATCTGCTGTCTGAGAAATGTCTTATATTTAATCATTAAATACAATTAGAATAATTTAGACACTATAGAGCTGTTACCAATCAAATCACTAAAATATAAGGTGCAGAGGTGGCACAGAAGTTGCATCTGCATTGGTACAATTACACCTGCATAAATAAAGTTGTAAAAACAACATTTTGAATATAGAAATATGATGGAAAAATAAAATAATAGGTCTACTTTTAAATGTATGAAACTTAATGAGCGAGTCACGTATTCATTTATTCAGCTGATTCATTTAGTAACAAAACACATTGCCCGAATAACAAAAACTGGTCTAAAATTTGAGTCACTTAATATTAACTTCTTTATTGAACATCTGTATAAAATTAATATTACGTACAATCATATTTGTGAAAACAGCTCTCTTGTGATATTGCTTAATTATATATCATCATAAAAATCTCATACAAATACTTTTTTGCAATCACATCTTGAATTTTGTGGGCATTTGTATTCATTATGACTTTTTTGAAACAATCCTGCATTGATTTCGAACTCAGCACCACAGTAACAAAAGAAATCATATTAGAAATAAGTTACTGATTACATTTTAAGCAGTAAGTTTTAAATCAAATCACATTAATGATGTTAACAAATAAATCAGACAATGCACCGGCAATGTAGTGATATCCTCGCAGTGGTGGTCTTGAGATAAAATCCTGAGTCCTCTTAGTCTGAGACCGAGACAAGACCAAGACCTTCAAAAAATGGTCTCAAGACCGGTCTCGAGTACTACAACACTGCTCCGTGGTGGGCATGTATGAAGGAAAATGTATGTATATTTGACATATTAAGCAGAACTTGTGGTGGTGATGCTTGAGACAGTCGCTGGTTATTCAGTGTTTCTGGATTCCTGCTGACATGTTGGAAAACTCCTGTGATTTTAATGCATAATTTAACTTATATACTCGGAGTCAGATACACAAATGATTAGGGTTATTTGTGTTGTCAGGTTATTGGTTTGCATTTAAACCAGGACAACGGGTTCATTCAATAAGCTACAATAAGGGGCATTCCTGGTATTCGGCGACACTTGGACATAAAATTTAGAAAATCAAACTCAGTTTTTGAAAGAAATGTTTGTGTCATCCTGATACGGTAATGAGTGACATTTTAGTCAAGCTCGGGTAAATAAATGTAACCATTTACTAAACAAAATCAAAATGTCCACCCTGTTAGGGACAAAAAAACACTTGTGTTTCTTAGACAACTCATGTCCCTTTAAGCTTTAAATACACTACGTGTTCAACTTTAAACATGAATTACTTTGACGTTCGCTCTCAGTGTCCACTCTGTCCGGTCTTCTGATTTAACAGAGTGGACATTCTGCGCTAAACTCAGAACACAGAACACAAATAAAGAATTGCATGGGTATTTTGTCATTTTAAATACGATTTACTGAGGTTGACCACATCATGTTTGAAAGATAAAATTTGTCAAAATAGATCTCAAGTAGTTTTCCCACCGAATATCACCCGTCGCTATCATCCCTTACACTTCAAAAACATGCCCTTCCGCATGCAGAGCCTAAAGCTCTCGTTAATTTCAAGCCTTTTATGAACTATAACAAAGCTCTGAGGTGTGTTTGAGTTATGGTGCGTTCAAGTCCTCCTGGGATGTTCGTATTTACGAGGTGAGAAGTCGTGTTTACGGCATCATGTGCGTTCAAGTCTCTTTGGTCAGAGCAAGATGGCGGTGTACCTTCTTTTAATGAGTTTCACGAAAATACAGCAAGATGGGTTAACTCTGCTTATAGAAAATGAAGAACAAAGAATGCGCATCAGGTGAGTTTTAATCTTTTATGTTTTTAATTAATCTATGAAGCCACTGTAAACTGTATCGTTATATATTAGGCTAATTGTTATATTAAAATGCTAGCTTACTTTGTTGTAAACGACAAAGCCTGACAGTGTCACTGCTAAATACCCGTAATATTCAACTACAGACGCTGCATCCATTGATCTCACTGACACTCCCCCCATCCCGAACTTCCCACTGGTATTTACGACTTTGTGGTGACGTTCATGTGCGTTCAACTCGTAAATACGATCTTTACAACATGACTTGAACGCACCATTAGTCTGAGGGCGTGTGGTACGGATGCTGTTCTCACCGGTGGATGATGTGCTCGCGCTGCAGGTAGCACAGCGCCAACGCTAGCTCACAGAAGTACAGCTTCACCGTTTCCTCTTTAAAATTAACCTTCTGCTGCAGATGAAACCGCAAATCACCACCCAACAACAGATCCACCACCATAAACAGATCCTCCTCATCCTGGAACGAAAACCTGCGGACAGGAGAGAGTCTGCGTCAGTCCACGGAAGAGGCTTTAAATAACAGATGTTATTGAGTCATTCTGTGTCAACTCAACCAGAGGTCCCCGGCTCAACTTGTAGATTTTTTCTGAGGAAAGACAAACATAAATAGTGATGAAAGCCAAAATATTAAATGTCACAGATGTATATTGACGGAGTAATCACTGTTTTGTAGAGGAGGAGGGTCAAAATGACAGTTTTCACCTGAGATCTGGAGCCAAATTACAGGGGTGTAAACATGACTTTAGAAAGATGGCAGCTTCATTATTTTATTTTCACACAGAGATTGGTAGATCTATTAGTGAAATCTGTTGACTTTAGCAATCTTTGTTGCATTATATGCCAACGGTGACCGTTCAAAAATGGGAAAAAAGCACTTCTTGTGTTTTTTGCCTCAAGTTTGCATGCTTGTAAAAAAAAGATCTCTTAATATCCTTTTAGATTCTGGTTATTAATAAACATTTCTTTTAATATCTTCATTTTAAAGGCCTTCGATGGTTCAATCCCAGAGATATGGAGATCTCAAAGCTGCTCCATGAGTAAACTGGTCAATTTTACACATTTATAGTGGCCAAAAACCAAACGTGGGTCACTTTGCATACAGCTGATACTTTTTTCTTTGAAAGAGGAATGTCTGAATGACATAGAAATATAAATAATGATAAAGCTAGAAATGTATCTCAAGTTTTTCTATCAGATCAATTGCATGAAGTGACTCCTGTCTGAGTTCCATAAATATTCCTTTTTCAAGATTTGTGTGCCTGTAACTCAAAGAGTATTCAATATATCTTAATATCCTTCTAGATTCTCATTCTTAATAAACTTTTCTTTTGGAATCTTTATTTTTAAGGCCCTATATAGTTCAGTCCCATAGATATTAGGATGTCAGTGCGGTAACGTAGTTATGATACTGTGTATTTGAACTCTTGGTGGCTTCATAAGCTGTTAAAATGAACAAAATCCCTTTTTACAAACATCTCTGAAACTGATTCAAATATAGATTCTTATTAATACACTTTTGAAACTATTGTTGGCACTCAGAGAGTTATTTTTAATGCAATTCTTTTGATAGAGGGAAACAAGATACATTTCTAGTTTAAACATTATATATTCTTCAGACATTCCTCTTTAAATGCAATAAGTATCAGCTGTGTGCAAAATTAACCACATTTGGTTTTTGACCACTGAAAATGTGTAAAATGTAACAATTTGAACATGGAGCTGCTTTGAGATCCCCATATACACTCACCTAAAGGATTATTAGGAACACCTGTTCAATTTCTCATTAATGCAATTATCTAATCAACCAATCACATGGCAGTTGCTTCAATGCATTTAGGGGTGTGGTCCTGGTCAAGACAATCTCCTGAACTCCAAACTGAATGTCAGAATGGGAAAGAAAGGTGATTTAAGCAATTTTAAACATCCAGTATGCGGCAGTCCTGTGGGCGAAAATGCCTTGTTGATGCTAGAGGTCAGAGGAGAATGGGCCGACTGATTCAAGCTGATAGAAGAGCAACTTTGACTGAAATAACCACTCGTTACAACCGAGGTATGCAGCAAAGCATTTGTGAAGCCACAACATGCACAACCTTGAGGCGGATGGGCTACAACAGCAGAAGACCCCACCGGGTACCACTCATCTCCACTACAAATAGGAAAAAGAGGCTACAATTTGCACGAGCTCACCAAAATTGGACAGTTGAAGACTGGAAAAATGTTGCCTGGTCTGATGAGTCTCGATTTCTGTTGAGACATTCAGATGGTAGAGTCAGAATTTGGCGTAAACAGAATGAGAACATGGATCCATCATGCCTTGTTACCACTGTGCAGGCTGGTGGTGGTGGTGTAATGGTGTGGGGGATGTTTTCTTGGCACACTTTAGGCCCCTTAGTGCCAATTGGGCATCGTTTAAATGCCACGGCCTACCTGAGCATTGTTTCTGACCATGTCCATCCCTTTATGACCACCATGTACCCATCCTCTGATGGCTACTTCCAGCAGGATAATGCACCATGTCACAAAGCTCCAATCATTTCAAATTGGTTTCTTGAACATGACAATGAGTTCACTGTACTAAAATGGCCCCCACAGTCACCAGATCTCAACCCAATAGAGCATCTTTGGGATGTGGTGGAACGGGAGCTTCGTGCCCTGGATGTGCATCCCACAAATCTCCATCAACTGCAAGATGCTATCCTATCAATATGGGCCAACATTTCTAAAGAATGCTTTCAGCACCTTGTTGAATCAATGCCACGTAGAATTAAGGCAGTTCTGAAGGCGAAAGGGGGTCAAACACAGTATTAGTATGGTGTTCCTAATAATCCTTTAGGTGAGTGTATATAGAACTGAACCATATAGGGCCTTGAAAATCATGATTTCAAAAGAAAAGTTCATTAAGAATGAGAATCTAAAATGATATTAAGATATATTTAATATTTATTGAGTTACAGGCCTGCAAACTTGAGGCAAAAAACACAAGAAGTGCTTATTTCCCATTTCTGAACGGTCACCGTTGGCATATAATGCAACAAAGATTGCTAAAGTCAACAGATTTCACTAATAGATCTACCAATCTCTGTGTGAAAATAAAATAATGAAGCTGCCATCTTTCTAAAGTCATGTTTACACCCCTGTAATTTGGCTCCAGATCTCAGGTGAAAACTGTCATTTTGACCCTCCTCCTCTACAAAACAGTGATTACTCCGTCAATATACATCTGTGACATTTAATATTTTGGCTTTCATCACTATTTATGTTTGTCTTTCTACAGAAAACAGTATTAACAAAATAAAAAACTTGAGCTGGGGAAGTTTCCAGAATTTGATTGATTTGACAGGGAATGACCCTATAGAGAAGTCAGTGTATGAATGCAGAGAGAGTGTGTGAGGTCTAGAGGGAAGCATATCCTCAGCTCAGAGGAGTGGAGACTCACCAGAGGTTGACGAGGAACGGGTGTTGGAGGCGGTGCATCACCTGCAGCTCTCTGAGGACGTTTCTGACTTCATCTCTCTCGATGCACTGCTGCTTGTTCACGTACTTCATGGCGTACATCTTCCTGGAGTCTCTCTTCTGCACGATACACACCTGTTTCAATCATCACAGTGACGGACAGACACATTAACCCTCGTGCACTGTTCGATTTCTGGTTACACTCGTTATGGTCCGGGTCAAATTGACCCTAATTGGATAAATACAATTCCCCCAAAATCACACTATGAAAAAAAAAAAAATGTACTTTTAATATCAATAATTTTCACACATTACAAAGAATAAATATCTGAATTTACGGTTTATAAAAATATTTTTAACCGCTATTTTTAAAATTGCCCCTCCCTGACACTTGTGGGACACTTGCCATTATACATTTAGAACAATAATATCTTAGTCTAAACCTAACGTAATCTTATATATAACTATATATCATCTGAAAGCTTTCAGACTCTAGTTTTCATATTTGGTGACAATGAAAGAGAAATAGATAAATAACGATAGATTCTTCATTTGTGATGCGGTGCCAAACTATAACACGCACTCTGACTCTTTCCGTGTGTTTTTTATGTGTTTTAGAGATTGAATTCAAATCAAATATTAACATTACTGCCCAAACTACTTCTGCATAGAATGTTATGAAAATTATGGAAATATATGGTTCCGATCACTCAAACGGCACAGAACTTGTTCAGATATTTAGCTTCGAGTTTCTTGAAGTTTTAGTTGAACATGTTTTGTAAAATGTATATTTTGTATATGTTTTTATATTTTATATGTTATATATTTTACATGTTCATAAACTTAAACTTATAGGACTTTTTTTAAACTTTACTTTTACAACTTTTTTTTCACTTCTACAATAATCTGTGTGTTCCCTTTAAAAAGATGCCAGACTTAAGGTTTTTAATCATTTAAGTTGGAAAAGTCATATTCAAGTCTATGCTCAAAAAGTGTGACAGACGGTTTACAGGTAAAACAGCTTTTTATTTTCACAAACTCAGCCAGACACTGGCACTTCAGGACTAGAGTTGAAGAGCTCGGACATACAACACAGAAATCGCATTATTTTGGGTCTGTACAGTTATTTTGAATCAAATTGACCCACAGCAAGATCGTATAGAATTTCTGTATGCACATTTCACAACACATCAGCGCGTTGAAACTTTGCATGCACTTTGCATTTTCCAAAACGGGTCAATTTGATCTGCAACATAACACAAGGGTTAACATTCACCAGCAGGAGGGCCCATGATCTCCACCAGAGGGCGCTCCTCCCGACTCCCTTGCTTTACCATCATGAACTTCAATTCCTGTAACCCATTGCCTGGACTCATTATGAGTGATTACTTCCAGCTGTGTCATTATCCTGTTAAGCTCTGCCTATTTAAGCCCTGTGTTTTCACACATTTGTTGCAAAGTCTTGTTACACATTTCAGAGTGTTATCCTGGTATCCTGTGTCTTGGTTTTTTGGTTTCTTGGATCGTCAACCCAAGTCTCGGAGCAGTTCGCAACACACACTTCACAATTCCGTTTGCTACTACATTAGTTAACATGAACTAACAATGAAAAATATTTCTAAAGAATTTACTAACATGTTATTAAAGTTTTCTCTGTGCTGACATGAACTAGAGCAGCTGTGTTTTATTAACATTAACAAGGATTCATAAATAATGTAGTGCCCATTCTTAGTTATTGTAAATTAATGATATATTTTAGTTTTAGTTCACCCAGAAATGAAAATTTGCTCTCTCTCAAGTTGTTCTAAACGTGTATGAGTTTTTTCTGTTGAACACAAAAGAAGATATTTTGAAACATTATGTTGATAATAATTCTTCACAATATCTAACACGCATGACACATCTCTGTGAGTGATGTGAGCTCCATTAATGTTTTCTGACACTGCCACTAAAAATATCTCAAATACAGCAGTCTTCAGCTGTACACAGAGAGAAAGAGATCAGAGTGTTAATGCACCACAGCCTGCAGCACATCTCACACACACACACACACATCCATCAGAGAACACTGAGAGAACGAGACGGAATACACTCATTCTTCCCTCAGACACTGGAAAACACTGCAGGCAGAAACACTCTCACAGCACTCATAGCATTATATATATATATAGTTTGTGTGTGTGTGTGTGTGTGAGAGAGAGAGAGAGAGAGAAAGAGAGTGGGTGTGTGTGTGTGTGTGTGATGGGTAGGGTTAGTGTAAGGGGATAGAATATACGGTTTGTACAATATAAAAACCATTACATCTAGAAAGATAGCGCGCCAGAAGTGTGTGTGTGTGAGTGAGTGTTTGCTCTCACCTTTCCAAAGCTTCCCTTCCCAATGGCTCTGAGAATCTGAAAGTGGTCAAAGGAAACTAAAAGAGAAAACACACACACACAATCTGTGTGAATAGTTGATGTGCTGAGACTCAGATGTGCTCAGGTTGAAACAGTTGTACACACACACACACAGCCCTGTCTTTATATTTTACTGACAAAGAAGTGAGCTAAACTTGACAAAACCTCCTTTTGGGGACGTCATCATTTGTAAGAATGGTGTAGTGTGTGTGTGTGTGTGTGTTTGTTTCAGTGTTTAGTTTTAGCCTCAGACTCTCTCTCAGTGGCTCTGCGTTGGATGATCATCTGACGCACGCGGCACACAAAATTGGAAACATGTATTGGAAATGTATGTGAAGTTTGCAACTACTCTTTAAAATATGTCCAAGAGTTTTACACGCCGGTCTGTTATTGTAGGCATATTTACTAACTAATAATGACGCCCCTAAACATGACGCTGAACACAACAAACTGTGATTGGTTGCTTGACATGTCAGTCAGACGGTCCTTGGCCAATGAGAGCTGAGTCCAGAGCTTCTGCTATCTGGCTCATAGACTATAGAAAAAGATGGACAACGCGTCTCCAAGGCCTTCCACTATAGAAAAACAAAGCCAAAATATCCCAGAACTAACTGTTCATATCTTGAGCCGATTACGTCATTTGGAGCCAGAAACGACCTTTGGAGAAAAAATTTTGAAGTGTAATTAGATTTTTTTTCTTTTTGGCTTGTGTCCCATTCGATTACATGGAGAGGGTGTTGGTTCATGACCTTTAAATGCTTTATCTTCACTTTTCAGGACGTGTGCGGCACTTTATCTGCACGAGACTAGTGTTTATAACTATCTGCATACAGTGCATTTGGAAAGTGTTCACAGCGCTTCACTTTTTCCACATTTTGTTATGTTACAGCCAACACTTATTCCAAAATGGAATTCTGGAACAATGACAATGTGAAAGAAGTTTGTTTGAAATCATAGCAAATTTGTTAAAAAAGAAAAACGGGAAAAAATCACATGTACATAAGTAATCACAGCCTTTGCCATGACACTCAAAATTGAGCTCAGGTGCTCCTGTTTCCACTGATCATCCTTGAGATGTTTCTACAACTTGATTGGAGTCCACCTGTGGTAAATTCAGTTGATTGGACAGGATTTGGAAAGGCACACACCTGTCTATATAAGGGCCCACAGCTAACAGTGCATGTCAGAGCACAAACCAAGCCATGAAGTCCAAGGGATTGTCTGTAGACCTCAGAGACAGGATTGTATCAAGGCACAGATCTGGGGAAGGGTACAGAAAAATTTCTGCAGCATTGAAGGTCCCAATGAGCACAGTGGCCTCCATCATCCATAAATGGAAGAAGTTTGGAACCAGCAGGACTCTTCCTAGAGCTGCCGCCCCTCCAAACTGAGCAATCGAGGGAGAAGGGCCTTAGTCAGGGAGGTGACCAAGATCCTGATGGTCACATGACAGCCCGTCTGGAGTTTGTCAAAAGGCACCTGAAGGACTCAGACCATGAGAAACAAAATTCTCTGGTCTAATGAAACAAAGATTGAACTCTTTGGCCTGAATGGCAAGCGTAATGTCTGGAGGAAAACAGGCACCGCTCATCACCTGGCCAATACCATCCCTACAGTGAAGCATGGTGGTGGCAGCATCATGCTGTGGGGATGTTTTTCAGCGGCAGGAACTGGGAGACTAGTCAGGATCGAGGGAAAGATAAATGCAGCAATGTACAGAGACATCCTTGATGAAAACCTGCTCCAGAGCACTCTGGACCTCAGACTGGGGCGAAGGTTCCTCTTCCAACAGGACAACGACCCTAAGCACACAGCCAAGATAACAAAGGAGTGGCTAGGGGACAACTCTGTGAATGTCCTTGAGTGGCCCAGCCAGAGCCCAGCCATCTCTGGAGAGATCTGAAAATGGCTGTTCACTTACACAACACCGTTGTGTAAGTGTGTGTGACTATAATTTAATCCATTTCGGAATAAGGCTGTAAGGCTTACTTTCTGAATGCACTGTATGCAATGTGTTTATAAAAATTATGTTTTCCTTGGTTTTATTTTGTGCTCTCTTACATTTTCTGCTCATATTTTATTCTTCTTTCCACGTTCTGTTTTTCCAAATCTTGCAGTTGGAGTTACATGTAAATTAGGGCGGGCGTAAGCGTCACCATTGGTCCACTAATTCTAGATTGACAGCTCCTCCTCCGGCCAGTCAATCAAAGAGGGAAGTTGACGTCACTCCAATGTGACTATAAAAGTAATAAAACCAAGGAAAACATTTTTTAAGAACACATTACATGTTTAAGTTTTGTGCAATATCATTTTTAATGTGTTAAACATTTTGATTCATGCTCGTAATTTTTTTTAATGCGTTTAAAATTGTTTGATTCACACTTATAATAATAATATTTGCATTATTTTTTTCATTTTGTGCAATATATTTTTACATGTTTTTAAATTTTGAAATCACACTTATTATTTTTTGATCCGTTACCACAATACATTTGGTGGAAATTTAATCCCATAATAGGGCCCTACACTTCACAAGCATTGTACCGTTTCATGAGAAACTGTCATCATATAATAATTTCCTTCAGTTTAATTTAAATTTGTACAATATATATATATATATATATATATAACGTTTAGAATTAGACAGCGTTGTGTTGTGTAAACAATTGTGCAGTGAAAATTACCCCAAAATACCACCTAGTACCACCACTCTAGTGCTGTTATAACCTGTTATAGGGATCCGCAACATGAAGAAAGCAATTATTTATAACATGTACATGAAAAATATACAAAAAAACATTGGACACAACTATGGGATAAGGTCGTGCAGCAGCAAGCATCACAACAGTGAAAGGAACCTCAAGGTTGTAAATGGACCCCATTCCTGTATTTTGCCTGGGGCCCCCAAATCACTAAATTCCTTTACGAAAATGAACCATGGTTTTACTACAAATAAAACCAAAAAACCATGGTTATTGTAGTTAAACCATGGTAACCACAAATTAAATGGAAATCAATTAGCCAAAAAAAAACATGGTTACTACACTTTTACTATAATAAAACCATGGTTATTTTAAGGGTCCGCCCCTGTGGTTACTGTAGGTTAGGATTAGACAGTCTATAGGAGACATATGAACACACAGAAGCAGCGCAGAATCGAACCCGAGGACAGATACAGCTCATGTCTGGAGAACGCGTCGCTCTCTCTCAGCGCTCGGTTCAAGCAAGACTGTTCATTATAAACTCACGAGAACTAATGTATGACAAACAGCCTCCGCATACACCTTCACCTGTCATATCAGAAACACCCTTTTCTTAGTTTCTGATACTTCACTGGTCCTTCCTCACCCTCCTCATCCTCCTCCAGCACCGGCGCCCTGCGCGACTGATTCACGCCCATAATCACCATCAGCAGGCGGGTCCAGAAACACTCTTCATCTCCACTGATGATGATGATGATGATGATGACGGTGTTTATTACACTAGGTGAAAACTGATAATGATCCACTTCACCGTTCGCAGAGGGAGGGAGGTGTAGATCCTCCTGTGCTCAAGCGTGTTCTGATGATGCAGGACATCAGATGTCAGCTGACTTCACACTGAATGACCGCCAGAGGGCGACATGTGCATTCATCTGATCCTCGAACTACAAACTCACACATCGCTCGCCAGTGTGCACTTCAGATGGATGTTTTCTGCCGAACACACATATGCATACACATAGGCCTACGCATATTTTCCAAACACTTTATCCTGTGAAGATTATAACTATGGAAGCTCATTTCCGCCACATATCAAAATTATGACATAAAAATACATAAATATTACATAAAGGCCCGTTCACACCAAGGACGATAATTATAAAGGTAACGATAAAGATATAGTTCTAAAAATCGTCCTCGATATTAAAGAATAGCAGTTCACACCACAGCGATAACGATAATGGCACAGAGAAACGATATTGTTGGAATCGCTTTCAGAACGATTTTTTCCAGCTGATGAACGATAAATCAGAATCCATCCTGCTGCAACGGGCTCGAGCATTTAAAGTCGTGTCTGGCATGCATACCGCGTTTTTAGTCGTTTCCGATAATTTCGATAAAGCGACAGACAAGCACGCGCTTAGAATGAACAGAACGATATCGTCCGCTGGCGTGGACGCTAATATAGTTATCTTTATCGTTCTTCGTGTGAACGGGCCTTAAGTTTTAGCCTTAGCTTTTTATCTCTTACGAAAAATAACCATGGTTTTATTATAGTAAAAGTGTAGTAATGCCTCAATACCCAAACGTCTTGTAGCATACCTTAAACACACTGTCAACTTTGCACTTTGTTTGCAATTCTGTAACACACTTCTTGCGAAACTCTACACACGTTTTCTTACATTAGACACTTTGTTCAAAAACGAAATCACCTGTTATCATTGGGAAAACACTCTGTTCAAAATGCAAAACTCGTCTGGCAATTGTAGGCACTTACATACACACCTGAAAACACTTGCACAGAAAACAGAACACCAGTCGGTCTGAGCCTTAGCACTACAGGCCTCAGGTAAGCCATTTTGAGAACTCTGCAAGCATGGAGGCAATGAGAGTCGGAGTAAGAGGAGGACAAAAAGAGAGAGGAGTCGGACGTGGAAGAGGACGAGGACAAAGACGAGGACGAGTGTGGAGACGTGTATCAGATGACATCAGGGCTACTCTGGTGGACCATGTGATACAGTTTTTGCCTATTGCTTACACACGTTTTGCTAAATTTGGCTCATTGTGTCAAAACTCTATACACAAGCAAATAAGACACAACACTGGGAAATAAACCATTCACATCTATGTCAAATTGAAACTCTGCTATCAAAACCTAACAATCCTTTGTCAAAATGTCACTCTGATGACAAAACGATACCCACTTGCATCATATGAATACACTTTCAGATCAGCAGCAACACACTAGTGTACTTTATATAAAAAACTGCAGTCTTTTGTTTTCAGTGTTTTTATTCAGTTCCACAGAGGGCATGTTTTCACAACAACCAAAAAATGAAATACTGAATTCAAAATCATTACATTACAGTAGTATATTTTACAGTACAGTAAATTCAGTTAAATCAAAAATAAAACAAACAATCCACTACTGTAAACACAGAAAAACACAATTGTGCGCAAGTGGGCTTATGGATCCTGCCGTCAGTTGGGGTCTGGCCACAGGATCTCATCAACATCACAAGCAATGTCTTCTCTCGCTAAGCATCGGGGAAAATATCCCCTTGTGTGCCGAATCCATCCCTGGATTGACCTCACCTCAATGTCTCACAGGCCTGTTCCATTTCCTGCAGAAGAGGCATACGGGCATGTGGTTGGCGGTCATATACGCGCCATCTCCAAGCGGAAAAAAATTCCTCTATAAGATTTAGAAATGGCGATTAAGGGGGCAAGTACAGAATTTCAAATTAATCATGGTTGGTGAACCAGTTCTGGACCAGAGCAGCCCGATGGAAACTAACATTATCCTAGACAACAACAAACCTGGTCCATCAACTGCATCATGAAGTGCATCTAGAAATGTGATTATGTGTTGCACTTTATAAGGACCCAGGTTGGCATGATGGTGCAGTAGCCCTCGAAGACTTATGGCAGCACACAATGTGATATTTCTCCTGCGCTGCCCCGGGACGTGCAATCTTGCCCTTTGGCCAAATATATTACGTCCCCGTCATCTGTTTTTGCTAAGGTTGAATCCAGCCTCGTCAATGTAAATACATTCATGAGGCTGGGCAGCTCCATCCATGTCCAAGAATCTCTGTAACAAAAAATACATATTGTGGATGGCTTTAATCAAAGCACACACTTACACTACTACATATACAGAACCGACCCACCCCACCACACAGGTACCTGTGTAGCTTTCTGAATGTATCTGTGTGGTACTAATCCAGTGGCACATATTCATCTGTTACTGGACTGCACCCATTCTTTATTGTAAATGTAAAGGACTGAAACACTTACCTGTACATATTCATGTCGAAGTTCTTTGACCCTGACACTGTTCCTCTCAAATGGGACCCTGTACAATTGCTTCATGGTCATGTTGTGCTTTACCAAGATGCGTCTGATAGTTGTAATGCTTACTCGATTTATGTTGTTGAATACTTGCCTATCTGCAAGTATTTGTTGCTGTAGCTGGTGGAGACGGATTGCATTGTTTGCTCTGACTAGATTCACTATGGCAAGTTCCTGCTGTTGGGTGAACAGGCATTGGCGTCCACCCCCAGTAGGTCTTCTAGCCATTCTGTAGAAAAATGCAACCACAAATTGTTCTCGTTTGCGTGATATGGTACAGTACTGTTAATACTCTAGATACAGTCTGAGTAGAGAGTTGAAGACGGATTCCAGTCGGAATGTCCTTATTATGGATGAAACTGTGAAACGGCTTAGATTAGGATGGACTCTCTGCCCAGCTTCCCTCATAGTCAGGCCATGGTTTATGACATGGTCCACCAAAGTTGCTCTTATGTCATCTGAAATAATGGTCCTTGCGTGGCCTTTTCGACCACGTCCTCCTCTCTCTCTCTCTGTCTTCCTCTTTCTCTTTCTCTGCCTCTAGCTCTCCCTGCCTCCATGCTTGCAAAGTTCACAAAATGGCTTAACTGCGGCTTTTTTGTAGCTGGCTGATTGGTGTTCAGTTTTGTAAGTAAGTATTTTTAGGTGTGTGTCTACGTCTTTTCAATTAACCAATGTGTGTTGTATTTTGAATAGATGTGTTTTCCCAATGGTACCCTGATATTTCATTTTTGAACTAAGTGTCTTATGTATGAAATAGTGTGTAGTGTCTAGGAGCAAGTGTGTTGCAGAATTGCAACTAAAGTGCAAAGCAGCGCTTTTGTTTAAGGTATGGTTACACTTTGTTTAAGGTATAGTAACAACAACTTCAAGTTATGTTACTTTGGTTTAAGCATGTGTCTATAGTGTTCAAGCAACGGCAAAAACCGTTGGAAATCATGGCCTGTCCATGAGGGAGGCTGGGCAAAGAGTCCACCCTAACCTCAGTCGCTACACAGTAGCATCGATAATAAGGACAGTCTGACTGTAGAACAGGTATATCTTCAAGTTTCTACTCCAGACTGTACCTACTGTATGTGTCACATGATTCTGTATCATATTACAGTATTACTGTACTAACTGTACTATACAAAATGGGTAGTGCTGTAAAGTATATGTAAAGGGGTACCATTGTGATGTTACAGTACTGTGTACAGTTTGAAAGTACAGTATGTGAAAAACAACCTAACCAATGACATCTTGTGGTGGCATTTTCTACAGAATAGTTGGATACAGTGTTTATTCGATACAGTGGCTAAATTAACCAAAAATAAAGCTTCAACTTCTGATGTCTGCCAACAGCACAGCAGTAATGACTTTATGAGCTTCTGTACTTGTAAGATTGATAATATTAGGAAAAAAATTATAACCATGCAGCCGTCTACTACTGTATCACATCAGACAGAGCATTGTAGTGTCACTGAGGAAAAATTACACTCATTCACTGCTATAGGAGAAGAAGAATTGGCTAAACTCGTTAAATCATCAAAATCAACAACATGTATGCTCGACCCTATACCGACTAAACTACTAAAAGAGATGCTTCCAGAGGTCATAGATCCTCTTCTTAATATCATTAATTCATCCTTGACTTTAGGATATGTACCGAAAACTTTTAAGTTGGCTATTATTAAACCACTTATTAAAAAAACACAACTTGATCCTACAGAATTAGTCAATTACAGGCCAATCTCAAATCTACCCTTTCTGTCAAAAATACTAGAAAAGGCAGTGTCCTCACAATTATGCTCCTTTTTAGAAAAAAATGGTATCTGTGAGGATTTCCAGTCAGGATTTAGACTGTATCATAGTACTGAGACTGCTCTCATCAGAGTTACAAATGATTTACTCTTATCATCCGATCGTGGTTGTATCTCTCTGTTAGTGTTACTCGATCTTAGCGCTGCATTCAATACCATCGACCACAACATTCTTTTGAATAGACTCGAAAATTATGTTGGCATTAGTGGAATTGCATTGGCATGGTTTAAATCATACTTATCTGACCGTTTTCAGTTTGTAGCAGTAAATGAAGAGATCTCACACCGATCACAAGTTCAGTATGGAGTACCGCAGGGCTCAGTGCTAGGACCGTTGCTTTTCACCCTGTACATGCTACCACTGGGAGATATCATTAGGAAGCATGGCGTTAGTTTTCATTGTTATGCTGACGATACTCAGCTCTATATTTCTTCACGCCCTGACGAAACTTACCAATTCACAAGATTAACGGAATGCATAGCTGATATAAAAAATTGGATGACTAGTAATTTCCTGCAACTTAATTCAGAAAACACTAATTTTTAATTATTGGACAAAAAACTCCACATGTAGTAACCTAGAATACTGTCTAACACTTAATGGCTGCTCTGTCAAGTCCTCGTCGTCAGTTAGGAACCTGGGTGTGCTCTTTGAAACCAATCTCTCATTTGAAAGCCACGTTTCTAGCATCTGTAAAACTGCATTCTACCATCTTAAAAATATATCTAAATTACGGCATATGCTTTCAGTGCAAAATGCTGAACAGTTAGTTCATGCGTTCATGACCTCAAGGCTAGATTATTGTAATGCTCTACTGGGTGGTTGCCCTGCTCGCTTAATAAACAAACTCCAGCTGGTCCAAAACGCAGCAGCTCGAGTTCTTACTAGAACCAGGAAGTATGACCATATTAGCCCGGTTCTGTCAACACTGCACTGGCTCCCTATTAAACATCGCACACATTTTAAAATCTTGCTAATTACTTACAAAGCACTAAATGGTTTAGCTCCCCAGTACTTGAGCGAGCTCTTAACGCATTATACTCCATCACGTCTATTGCGGTCTCAAAACTCTGGCCAGTTGATAATACCTAGAATATCAAAATCAACTGCAGGCGGTCGATCCTTTTCCTATTTAGCACCCAAACTCTGGAACAGCCTTCCTAGCATTGTTCGGGAAGCAGACACACTCTGTCAGTTTAAATCTAGACTAAAAACGCATCTCTTTACTATGGCATACACATAAAACATTTTTTATTTATATTTTATTCAAATTGTTAGGCTGCATTAACTAGGTCAGCCGGAACCGGGAACACTTCCCATAACACCTGATGTACTCGTTACATCATAAGAGGAATGGCATCTACGCTAATGTTAGTCTCTCTGTTTATCCCGAGGTTTACTGCAGTCAGCCGGATCCGGGCCGTATCCAGATCAGATGCTGGACCAGCGCCCAGACATTACCAACGCATCCCTGAAGTGTCTGCAGAGACCGTGTCAATTAGTCTACCCTCTGAAATTGCTCATCGACATGGCATCCTCAATGGATCCATCTCCGGCGTGATGACTCCGATCTTTAGAATATTCCTATTTAATAATTGTTTAATCGACACGCCACCCTCAATGGATCCATCTCCGGCGTGATGCCTGAGATCTTTCGAATATTCCGATCTAATATGACTTCTGACCTGTAAGGCTGCCAAAATAATAATCATACACTGTTTGTTAATTGGCCAGAGGAGAACTGGCACCCCGACTGAGCCTGGTTTCTCCCAAGGTTTATTTTTCTCCATTAGGACACCTGATGGAGTTTTGGTTCCTTGCCACTGTCGCCTCTGGCTTTCTCAGTTGGGGACACTAAATTTTCAAAATATCCAAATAAATTTAATTACTAAACTAAATTAACTATATCAACTACATTTCTTGAATATATATGATAATTGAAATGAGCTGATGACATCACCGTTTTCTCCAGAGCGGCTGTACAGCCGAATCAAATTCTGTTCATTATTTTCCTGTTTAACACTGTGAAGCTGCTTTGAGACAATCTGCATTGTAAAAAGTGCTATATAAATAAAGTTGACTTGACTTGACAACCTCCTCAAGGTGGAAGGGGACGGCTCTTCACTCAAGAGCTTGCCATCATTGAAATGGTGCGAGAAAATAATGCAATCCGACTTTGTAATTTGCAACAACGCATAATTGCAAATAGAAATGTATTCAACAATGTCAACAGGGTCAGCATTTCTACACTAAATCACATCCTACAGAAACACAACTTCGGAATGAAGCAGCTGTACAGGAGCAGTGTCCGGGTCAAGGATCTGAGCCATGATTATGTGCAGGTATGTGTCACTTTACATACTAATATTGTGATGTGTGAATGAGGGTTTATGCTGCCACCTGCCCTGCCTGTATATATAGACATTGTAGTTACTGTATGTGTTTTCAGTAACACTATTCAATATTTTCTGGATTTTGATGCCGCCGAACTGCCACATGAGTTCATCTACGTGAATGAGGCAGGCTTCAATCTGGCCAAAACCAGGCGTCGGGCCGTAACGTAGTTGGACAAAGGGCTGTTGTAAATGTCCCTGGGCAGCGTGGGGGAAATATCACCTTGTGTGCTGCAATTAGTGTCCAAGGAGTCCTGCATCACCATGCCACTCTAGGTCCCTACAATACAGGACTAGATGCACTACATGCAGTTGTGCAGGACAGACCACAGCAGCCCAGGTTTGTTGTCATCTGGGATAATGTTAGTTTCCACCGGGCTGCTCTGGTCCGAGATTGGTTCAACAACCATAACCATTTCACACTTTTATACCTGCCCCCTTACAGCCCCTTTCTAAATGCAATCGAGGAATTCTTTTCAGCGTGGCGGTGGAAAGTATATGATCGGCAAACAAACGCCTGCATGACTGCAAGCAATGAAAGAGGC
>CM077198.1:495000-517500 GCA_039654625.1 Rhinogobio ventralis
CAACTAATAGAGGACGCCTGAGATAAACACTTTCATATGGCACACAAAAACATGTTGAACAAGCACACTTAGTCAGTAATCTAGCCAGTGTGTGTGTGTGTGTGTGTGTGTGTGTGTATCAGTGCTGTGCTAATGTTTTTGACAGAACTGGTTTTGGCTGGTAATGCCCAGTTCTGTCTGAAGTTCAGGGTGAGGTTCCCTTTTTCGAAACTTTGTGTGTGTATTTGTGTGTATGTGAGTTTATCCATGCATTCCACTAGCTTGGGGAAAAAATTCCACAGGAAATTTGCAAAATGCCAGTCAGTCATTCATTTCAGCATTCAGTTATAAAACACTGGGCTGATTATATGGCTGCATGTTTGCTTTATTGACCACAACATGAGATAAGTGAGATATGTACATTCACCCAGCTAACAAAAATACATTCCAAGAACGTTGTGCTAACGTTCCCATTAAGTTATGAAAACATTATTTCTGCATGTCCAGTTTTTTTTCATGTTTTAAAAATGTTTTTTCTTGGTTATGCAAATGTTAAAGGAAACAGTCCATTACTCTAACAGTCTTACTCTTCAAACATTTTGTGAACGTTACATTTCAATGTTCTCTGAAACAATAGTTTCCTGTCAGCTGCATGTGCATTCAGCAGATGCTTTTATTCACAGTAACTTGCGTTGTATTCAAGGTACACATTTATATTTGATCAGTTCTGATCCTCCTTTCTGCACACGCTTACACACGCATGAAGGAGCTGTCCATCACAACCTAATGAATATATGCATTATACCTCACTTCTTTAATCACAATATTTCTACCCCATATACTAAGCAACTTTCATTAATGAAGTAGAATAAAGTATTTTATTAATAAAGTATGAACTAGTTTGTCTGCTTTATGTATGATAAGTATTTTTATATTGCTCTTAGAATATAAGGACAAGCTTTCATGGGTCAAGTCAAGTCACCTTCATTTATACAGCGCTTTTACAATACAGATTGTTTCAAAGCAGCTTTACCGTGATAATAGGATAATAATGGAAGAGAGATTGTTTTGGCTGTACAGCTGCTCTAGAAGAAAGTTATTGTCCAGCTAAAGTAAGTTTTTGATTGATTCATTTCGGTGACGGCATGCACATAAGCATTACATGTTTAGTCTATAGGCAAGCGCATTTGAATACAGATGTGCGCATGTGCATAGTTTTTCTTTACAAAATGACCACCAGATTACTTGTCTGCATTGCATAATACAGCGTTTTTAGTCGTTTTTTGATGATTTTAATAACATTTTCATCTGTAGAGAGGGAAAGTGAGTGAAGTGAAGGCCTTCACAGGGGAGAGTCTAGTTGACACGGTCTCTGCAGACACTTCAGGGATGAGTTGGTCATGTCCAGGCGCAGGTCCACCATCTGATCTGGATACGGCCCGGATCCGGCTGACTGCAGTAAACCTCGGGATAAACAGAGAGACTAACATTAGCGTAGATGCCATTCTTCTTATGATGTAACGAGTACATCATGTGTTATGGGAAGTGTTCCCGGTTCCGGCTGACCTAGTTAATGCAGCCTAACAATCATTTCATTGATTTGAATAATATAAATTGATAATGTTTTATGTGTATGCCATAGTAAAGAGATGTTTTTTTTGTGTCTGCTTCCCGAACAATGCTAGGAAGGATGTTCCAGAGTTTAGGTGCTAAATAGGAAAAGGATCGACCGCCTGCAGTTGATTTTGATATTCTAGGTATTATCAACTGGCCAGAGTTTTGAGACCGCAATAGACGTGATGGAGTATAATGCGTTAAGAGCTCGCTCAAGTACTGGGGAGCTAAACCATTTAGTGCTTTGTAAGTAATTAGCAAGATTTTAAAATGTATGCAATGTTTAATAGGGAGCCAGTGCAGTGTTGACAGAACCGGGCTAATATGATCATACTTCCTGGTTCTAGTAAGAACTCGAGCTGCTGCGTTTTGGACCAGCTGGAGTTTGTTTATTAAGCGAGCAGGGCAACCACCCAGTAGAGCATTACAATAATCTAGCCTGTGATCATTTGATGCATTTAATTCACTAATTGTTTTAATTCATTTTTATTTGAACTTTTATGGTATAAAGACCTCATAAACATACTTTATCAAACTGTTAAACATGTATTGTGCACTCAGACATTTCTCATTATATAGACATCTTTTTGGCATAAAGCGAATCATGAACCTATATAGAACCACAGTGGACCTTTCTTTCTAGGATTATATTTTTATTCTATATATAAAACTAAACGGACAGAAAAAACTAGTTGAATGAGTCTGCAGTGATGTTTTTTTAACGGCGCGTGACCTTCCTCCTCAGTGGATTCAGTGACTCATTAATACAGTTATAGATCTGACTGTCATGAGAGAGAAATAAATCTCTCCTGCTCAGAGATTTGGCTCTATTTTTATGGAAAGCATTGTACTCAAGAGGTCCAGATTCCAGTGAATATGTAGAATTGGAACATTCCTGGTTTGCAGGGAAGATGGAACAAATTGCCTGTTCTCCTGAATTCACTGGCTCTCATTCACCTCGGAATTCCAGTTCAGGTCAAAATGCTGTGCGTCTGAACACATTTCAATACATTGCATGTGCGAGTGCGCGTACAAGAAAAAAATACCAAACATATGTTAGATTATTTTAATAGCAATAAATTGCCCTTTTTTTTTTATTGAGCTAAATCATAAATAACAGCATGAGATTAGGATTACATGAAAAAAGTTAGCGTGAAAAACAAGTTATGATAAAGTGTGACAGCTGTTTTGTCATCAGGCGCTTCAGAGCACGTGGCCCCAGAGGGATGGCGTCACCTTGATGTTGTCATTAAATAAAACGTGTTTTTTGCATACTATAAAGAGATCCATTAGCCTGAATAAAGAATATTAGATCATCAGCTAATAACATCCTCAAAAATGCAGATGCGTCAGTGGATCGGTATTAAAAACTTGGTTATTCTGATAAACACAACACACATCACATCACATGAAAGGAATCTGTACTTTATGTTGTGCTGCTTCAAGCTGCAAGAAGGTTTGCTCTAGACCTGATGAACACAGGTCAACATCTGCACTAATGCAGCATTTGGTGGAAACAGATGCGTGAGAAATGTGATGTGTAAAGACGCCCTGATGGAAATAAACTACGTATTCGAAGAGAAATGTGTTGAGAAATCCTGGCGGTGTGACGGCGCCCTCTGGCGAATGAAAGCCGCGCTGCCTTGTCCTCACAGTCTCGCGCTCCTTCGCTTCAGTGCATCCAAAGAGGGTTTATTCCTCAGACACCAACTGTGTTTTCGGTTCGCATTTCTGAACATTCAAGGCGAACAATGCGCTGAATGACACTTAATAGCAGTTACAGCTGGTTAGTGTCCCGTTCTCTCTCGCTGTTAAATGATTGGGATTGGCGCAATCTGAACGTTTTCAGAATAACTCTACACAGCCGAGTCACCATTTATTTTTCTGTTGATGTACGATAAAAAAACAGCCAATCATAATCCACCCGCGAGCATTTAAAGTTGATATAATAAACAACCACATCGCCCGAAGGGGCTTTGGACGAGCCTTTAATCTCACAGTGTAAGCAGCTTTACAGAAGAGTTCATCTTTAATCAAACTCAATAGCTCGATCATACGAGTCTAATTAATAAGCCAAATAAACCTTAATAACAACTGCGCCTGTTACGCTGTGTGACAAGCAACGCATCATAAAACACATGCAGAAATGATTTTGTGGTAGGCTAAAAGAAACACTGTTCGAGCCAGAAAATGCTTTACTGCGAAGTGTTATAATCGCTGCATTTACGAGCGTTTCAGGCACATTTCCATCATGCCTACGGGTCCGTTGTTTCTTTTTATTAGCCTCTCTTATTTTAGTTACTACGAAACAATTCCCATTATATCTTCGAAATTACACCAAGGCTGGCTATCTAATACAACATCAGCTTCAAATGTACCTATGGGGAAGTTCCGCTGAACTTTTGCAATTGTTTTATGAATTGTTATCTTTTGGCTGCATTTATTCACTTCAGTATTGTTATTTTACATATGTACATAGGCCTGTATTTTAAACGCACTGTCCTATTTTGTGTAATTCATTGGGACGTAGGCTAATTCAGAAGTGCTGTGCTGAAAGGACAAGCAGCATATGTGTATTTATTTAAGACCACTTATGATTGAAATGTGAAGGAAATGAATATCAATTCAGGGAGCAGCAGTGAGCGTGATCTTCAGCAGTTATTCAAACTTAAACTAGATCATCATCTCGTGCTCGTCTCGAGGTTTCCTGCAGAAAAAAACATTTAGGCTAGACTGTACATATTACACAAACTATATTAAACGTTTTCATTTAGCATGATATTCACGCATGCGTTGATGGTCTTTTCTCAGTTTCTCTCTTTCTTTGTAGATTCATATATTGTTTTATTCCCGGTATATATTTACACGGTCATTTACGTTTACGTTGTAGAAGAAAAAGCTGCAGTTGGTGCAAAAGTCATGACATTTATTTGCAATGAAATAGTCGAATATCAAATTCAATTTCCAGGGGGAAAAAAACTTGTATTACTCATCAATTATTAGTAGCCTAACTGCTCTTGGTTTGAGATGCTGTCCGTTGACGACACCCAAATATTATCATCATGTTTCATTATCATGAATAGGGTTATACAGAAAATGGGTACTCTTATTGTTAATAATGATAGAAGTGTTGTTGGATTAATCCGAATGTGTTGTTCATATTCTAGGCCTATTATTTTTCGGAGTAAATTGCGTTTGGATTTATTATAGCCTACAGTAGCTAGCTCAGTTTCAATGTATTTCGTCGTCCATGTGTAAAATAAATGACTGAAACCATAGACCAAAAGAGAATCGAATGTGATGGTGTTGAGTGAATGCTGCAAGTAACCGGGAGGTGGCGCTATAGCTCACGACAACATCTAACATCCAAGCGAGGATATCTGGAATCATTATATGTTGTTTTCTGCACTTTCTAAACTACATGTTTGGGTCAATATGGACAAACCCTAGCGTTGTTCAAATATTAAAAATACATTTGTACATATTGACCCAAACATGGTCTGAAACAACCCAGCATTTTGTGTAGAGAGTGTACAGCGCATTTCCTTAAGAACAGGTCTACTGCATCCAGACTGTGTTGGTTTTATTCCACTTTGTGTCAATTCAATGAATGGAAAATATTCCGCAATGTGCCTAGTTGACGTAACACATTTCAATGTGTTATATTATATTATGTGTAATATTATTGGGCAGGTGTTCGAATATTCATGTTTTTATACACTCACTCGCAGAAAAATGTAGGGTTGTTTTGGTGTCAAATATGGACAAACCCAACCTTAAACATTGAAATTACATTTTTAAACCAATCCGATGGGATTGTTTATATTTGACCCAACGCTGAAACAACACTTTTATAGAGATTGTGTTTAAGAAGACAAAAACAGAAAGAGGGTTATTGGAAGTTAAAAAGTTAAATTCAAGTTTTTAAATATCATGAAAATCTTTCGGGGAAAACAATGTCCGGAGCGTTGAATACCGAATCTCTAAAAAGGAAAGAACAACAAATATACACCATAATGTATAATCTGTAAAGAATGTTTGTGCTCAATTTCGTTCAAATTAAAGTTAATATCAACAAAAAATATTGAGTAGGCTATTCATAAGTTTAATTCACAAATGTATTAACTTTACTGTTTCGTTTAGGTTTTCGATTGTATTGGACGTAGGTTTATATGTGCACATCGCAAGAGTTTCTGGAAGAATATAACATCTGTAATGCACATAAATCAAGAAAGGGCTGAAATAACTTCCCTGTTTGAGTCTTTAAACTGAGACTGACAGACGTGGCGCCAGAGAAATCAAGCGCCGATTCTCTTCGCGAAGTTCCCGTTGTGATATTTTGGATGATAAAAACAAGTGACTTTTGTTTCCCTGTTAGCCCGGGGCGTGAAGAGAGAGAGCGAGTGAAAGGAAAGGACGGATCCCCCTCAGATGTATTGTGAGAAGGTCGGGCTCTTTCAGGGCGCGCGCTCACCCGTGTGATTCTCATCGCATTGTCATTAGCGCTTTTATTAATTACCGAGCAGCGCGATGCCTGTGACAGATCACACACCATAAAGAAATCCATTCTTCTCTCAGAAATCCCATGCTCATTTTAGCTGTGATTCTCATCGCTGGAATTATAGAGATATATAACGTGCGACCATGTTAAAATTGTCTTCTCATTGAAAAAAGGACCGCAAAATGTTAGGCAAGTGTTGTTGCAAATGACTGCATTGTGCAATCAGCGTTGAACTGAAACAACATTTTGAAAACATTTTCTCTTGATTGACCTGACCTCCTTACAGGTCCTCCAAACTCACTGTAATCTCATCCCCAGTCAAATCATTCAAGGTAATTTCAAGTCTAAGCCCAATCTTTAATTTGACTGGCTTGTTTGAACTCCTCGCAAGTGACGGTTCTGTAGATGTCGGTCTCTCCGATCTACCGGCGCCAAGAACATCTGAGTGGGTTATTTCAGAGCAATAAGCAACAGCTGTGGAAATACACTCCAGCCAGATGATAGATCACCACGACACTCAAAGACTGCCTGTTCTTTACATAGGTGTGCTTCTGTAGAAGAGTATTTACCATTACCCTGTGCTGCAAGAACACAAATTATATATAGTGTAAGTGGTTTTAAACTTCAGTGACGTACGGCCTTTTTTTCTTAGCATTATCATTTGTTTACTCGAGTATGTCCATGGAAGCCACACACTTTCTGGAAATGTTTTTAAAAACTCTCACAGTCAAGAAAACAAATAGGCAATTTTTCATTAATTTATTTTACAAATATATTCATCATATAAATGGTATTTTTATCCAAATGTACAATATTTTACAGTTCAGATATCCCTTTCGAAGGGAATCATCGAAACAACAGTCAGTCTCATTTAAAACACGCCGTTCGATTATAAACGCAGGAACACACACAGTTTTCCCTCGACCTACCTTCGACAACTCTGTGAAAGTCGCCTACAGACCACTCCACTTTTATCGCAATAGAACTGCTGAAGAGTCACATTTCTTGGCGTCGGACCGTCTTTTAAGCTAAATGATACATGCTGTATCCCATGTGTGTGTACAGTCCCACCGGAGTCAAGCTCATGGAGTGTCTGTGAAACTCGTGTGGTCCTGTGTATGAAGGGGGGACGTGTGGGAACGAAATCCCGAAGGCTGGAGGAAGCATCGGTTTAGTGGCCATTTTCAGTTTCTCGAGCTCAGCCTCCTGGAGCCGCTTGGCTTTCGCTCGTCTGTTCTGAAACCAGATCTTCACCTGAGTCTCCGTCAGGCTGAGCGAGCTGGAGAACTCGGCCCGTTCGGCGATGGACAGGTACTGTTTCTGACGGAACTTCCTCTCCAGCGCCAGCAGCTGAGCCGTGCTGAACGGGGTCCGGGGCTTCCGGTTGGTTTTGTGTTTCCTCAGAGGACACGCGGGAGGACTGAGACGCCCTGGAGTCAACAAAACAAACACATCGACTTTTAGATGCAGGTCTACATTGATACATGATTCTGGTGATCCTAAAGAATAAAGGTTCCAAAGGGTGTTTTAAAAGAACCTTTTTCTTAGCGCCAAGAGCGTTTTAATAATCGAAAGAGCACTTTTCCACTAGGATGAAAGATTCTGTGGATGTTAAAGGACCGTAAATGCCCATAAAGAAACTATTTTTAAGAGCTGGGTCTATAATAAAGCATCATGGCCGTACCATTGCAGTCAGATACTAATCTCAGCTCATAGTGTCAGTCCAAAGCATGCAGCGATTTATTATGTACTTCATGCGCTGTTATTTTAACTCACTGGGGGAGAAACTGGCCGCTTGTGTCCATGCGCTCCGCTCCGCGCGCTCTGGGCTCTCCGCCTTCACCGGCAGCTTCAGAACGTCAACGGAAAATGTCAAACGAGCACCGGCTCGGTCTGGATCTGCCTCCGGAATGAGAGTATGCGATGCTGTCCCGGCGGAAGAGCTGTTCGGCCTCCGGTCTGCCATCAGAGCCTCGACGCTGAACGGGAGAATCTTCGGTCGCTGTCCGTCCTCTTCCACACTGATGCTGGTCTGCATCTCTCCTTTAACTCCCACAATCACACGGGAATGATCTTCCGCGTTAAACCCGGTAACTTGAGAAGTCATGGTGATAACTGGGGCCATATACGCGATACACCGATGTGAAGTGCACCGTTTTTAGTATCAAATGCCAGATGTGATGGTTAGAACATGCTGGTGTTTGACTCCTCTATGAAGTACTGTAAGCTAATAACACACGGCGATCCAATCAGAGCAGGGGGCGGGGCTTAAGTTCCTGAAGTTTGACTGTAGGCTGCTGTGTTTACGCTCGGCACAGAGCAAAACAAACGATGGTTCTGCAGCTTTTAAGTGTGCTAGCACATAACGATAAACAACGGCAACGATAATTATTGTATGTGACTATAATTGTAGACCTACATTTTTCTTCTTCAATTTATTCTTTAATATGCATTTTGCTGATTTACTTCACTTTCACTTCACGTAGGTCTATTGATTCCCGGTTTTAAAACCCCTCATTTTCTCAGGAAGAATCTATATTTTTATGAGAGCTCCTTGAAGAGAATGAACGCATATTATTCATAACCCGCATTGCAGATCATCAACAGTGTGATGACTATAGCCTACACGTCAGCTTCAGTAGGCCTAATTGCTAAACATATTCAATCAGTGGCGCTAATTAACTTTAACCCTCACGAAGAGCCGCAGCACATAGTGTTTCTTAAGACATTTACTAGCTCTCCTTGTTTACTGGCTTGTGTAATAGAGCTGCTCGGAGATCAAATTAACAACGTTATAGCCTACAACACAAATAATACGAATATTAGTGTGAGATGTAATATTCCAAGGGGCTGCACTGCACACTAGCTATGGTTTAAACCCGTTCTGATCTTTCGTAAATTGTAATTGGATGTAACTGATAAAATTACACGCAAACGGTAATTTAGCATTTCCTTAATTTCACATCCGGCTCTTAAACCGAATAAATCTGTAATTACGCTTGGAGACACTTAGAGCCCATTAGATGAAATGAGTGGCGCTGTGTGTCGCGCGCTTTGAAGTCTCGCGCTCTCACGCGCTGCGGGAACGTTTGATCCTTCCGCAGTAAAAATGAGCAACATAAACACAAAACGTGCACACACGAAACACATTACCCTCGCTGCCCGGCTCTACACGGATCCCTCCTCAGTGTAACAGAGTAGTAAATATCTGGCATTGATTGTTTGTGTAGGGAACAGAGCGCGAGCTTTGTTGGGAAACATAGTTGGGAGCAATTAGCATGCCAAACACTGAGCTTTAAGGCCAATGATGTGCCGTGGAAAAGGTGATTACCATAGTTTTTTATTGAAATCTCAGGGCAACAAATGAGGGCTGAACTGTGGTACAAAGCGACTGTAAGTCCCATCAGAGCTTTGTTTAACTTCACAAACTCCACCTTTGATTCCGAGTCTGGAGGCAGGCACGTGAGACAAAGAGCCTTTGTCGTCTCTCTCCGAGAGTTGTCTTAACCCTTTTCATGCAGAGTCTGTCAATTCTGACTTAAAAGACTTAAAAGGTTCCGTGGATATCAAAAGACGGTCCAAGGGAAACGTTTGCCCTTGGTGAAAAGCGAATGATTCCAGGATCTCTGTCACTGTGGGACATGTGCGTCCCATTAAGCGGGTTAAAACGCACAGACTCGTGTGGTGCAAAAGTTGTCCTTTGATTCGTGTCGTTTACATGATGCCCCGCATACGGCAAAACTCTGAATGTACGCGAACGCCTTCACACATCGCCACGGAGCCCTAATGCGGCTGATCGCAACATCATGATGCTCTTGGTGAAGATGAAAGACACGGCCGCTGGAATCATTACGGATAATGTCTCCTATTTCAAAGCAATTAGCGCAATCAGGCGTAAAGGGCCACTCAACTCAATGCCTTACGGTTATTTAAGCTCCTAAACGCCACAATGTAGCTTTCTCTCTAAAAACTCACTGTCAGCTACTCTCTCTCTCTCTCTCTCTGTCTGTTGGCCTACTATTCTAGGCTGAGCTTCAATGCGATTCAGGACGGATAGCATTTAAACTACAAATTCGCGCGTTTTAGCGACCCCGTTTCCAGCTCTGACCACTGGCGATCCGATAACCCAATCGCGTCTCTGCAAGTACATGCCAGTAGGTGGCGACATGTGACTGTCTTCATGAGTGAGCCATTTTAATAAATCAAGCGATTCGTTCGAAAACACTGCTTCATTCAGGGTCCAAACAAGTGACTGCCTTAAGAGTCATTGCATCATTCCTTCATAAAAAATATGTATTTTTAATTTTTACATAGACCTACAAGTATGTGAATGTGTAAATTTCCCCCAGCCATATGTCTAGACATCACTCTTTTTTTCTTTAAATGTAAGCAGTGGCATCAATTCACCAAAAGCCAGGATTTGGCAGACTCTGTCGTCACATCACAAAGTCTCATTAAATATATATATATATATATATTTACATAGGCAATAAAAAATAGCGCTTAGTAGTAGGCTAAATAGTGTATAGTAAATAGTGCTGGCTGTATAATTACTGAAGCTGTCAGTTCAGCAAACTCCCGTTTAAACTCAATTAATCTTTTATTTGTGTTGTTTATAATGGAATTTGTGCATCTATAGAACTTAACGTTTCGCTTTATTTTCCACACAAATGCCTGTGATGTTGCAGACAGTGGTGAACTCGCGTCGCCAACACAACCAGATCGCTTTGATTTACTTGCGTTTGTTTTATTAAACAATGACAAATTATATGTTACATGAAGTAATATAAATCTGTTAATCCTGCACTGTACTATCTGACCAGGCAGACCCATATCCAGTTGACGCCCCTGAATGTAAGGATTATATTAGCTCTATATTTTTATATATTATTTATACATTCACATATACATATGAGTTCACTCAACATTCTTATATATATATATATTATGTTACATATTTCAGTAAAGAATGCTGAATGAACTCATATATGCCTGCCTAACCTTTTTTTATTTTCTTGTTAATTTTATAAATTGAATTTACTTAAAACGCATGGTGCAAAATTTTATTTGAAGTAAATCCAACACATTTTTTTCAGTGTATTTTGATTCACATGCTGCCTACTTTTTGTTTAATGCATTTTTAATAAACATTTTGTGCGAGGCTTCATTTGTCAGATTGTGTTGTATGTCCTAGTTTTGTTTCGTGGTCCCTATTCTAAGCACGGGTTATCCAGCATCTGGCAGATATATTATTATTATAGGCTATTCTTTTTGCCTGTTAAAGGCTGACATGCGAATGAAGCATTTATGAAACCTGAGATATATAGGGGAACTGATGAATCTTTTGATCTATCCTGGGCAAAAAAATGTGAAATGTTTGCGGATCCTATGGAGAAACTGAATCCACACGTGATCCGAAGAAATCAGCTCGTGTCTCAATTACCTGCAGATGAAATTTAATTAGCTGCAGTTTTATACAGAGCTCACTAATTGCATTAATCTCAACTCAGTGAGCGGAATAACGTGTTTGATATGCTGGATTCACTGATTGAGAGCTTCATAAAACTCAATGAAATGCCTAATACGCGGAAAACAAGCTAACAAATCAAACACTGACACAATTTGGTAAAAACGCTGCATTTCTGACACCATGAAACATTCAATTCACTGCATGTGCATTAGAAAAATACAACGAATTAGTCCGATCTAAAACACAATAACAAATAATACTTAAATTGTATTATTTTATAGATTGTGTTTGGAAATGTTTTTCATATATCGTTTCCATGGGGATAATAAATACATTGGTCATTATTAATATGCTTATTACAGCAGCTTCACAGAAATAACAGGACAATTTATCAGGGTGTTATTCATTTGAATATGTTCAATTCAGCCCAACACACAAATACATAAACCAGATATATATTAGTTGCTCGGTATATTTATTATGACCTTTTTAATCTATTAATGAAGCCACTCTGTGATGCTGTTTTGACCTGATTTAGGTCGTTTCCCCGTGTCCCAAAACCTGCGTTATACAAATGAATAGATCGAGTTCAGGCCGAAACTCTGGACTCAGTGTCTGACCCGACTTTCCCTTTCGTTCTGAACACATTGGTGTTTAATCACAGTATCCCTCACGAGCGATAAATCCGAGAGAGGCGTTTTCTGCTTCTGCTCTCTTCTGCGCGCGGGGTGAGGCCGTTAAAGCGCGATTGATTTCGCCTCATCTTTACGATCAGCGCGCGCGCCGCTATCAGTCCCGCCGCACATTGAGCGCGCGGCCGTTTGTCTCGCGCGAGCGTTCATTCCCGCCCCTCGAACCCCGCGCGCCCCATAATTAATTCCTCATTAGACAGCTCTTTATTGTTTAATTCGCGCAGTTCGTAATCAAATTGGGCAGATTAATTGCTACAGGATTTAGGGATGCTGAAAAATAAACGGGTTTCATTTTCTGCGCTGTTCTTTCCCTCGATAAATTCTCCTTCCGTTACCCAGCAGGCGTTGCTCTGCTCTGATGGATTTGACAGAGGCATTTAACGGAAAGCATTAAAACGCCACAGCGATATATTTCTATTACAAGGCTAATTGTAAAAGTCAACACTACAAATTCACGTTTATTTGTGTGTGTGAGGCATTTCATTTTTGGTTCCCCAAAGAAACTTTCAGTCAACAGTTCTTAAAAGAGCTTTTTTCTTGTGAAGAATATTTTTATAATCTAAAGAACCTTTTGGAAATATTATTTGAGTAAATAATGCAAATATTTAATGTCTGAAAGGGTCAGGGTCCCTAACCTGCTAACCAGGGGCCACAACACAGTCATTATTAGAACTGTAGTCTGATCAACCAAGGGATGATCCGTCTTAGCTTTTACATTTAAATGAGACCAGTCTGAGATTTGATGCAGAACATTATGACTGGTCTTAAAGAGAAAAAAATAGATGACTAACTAGTAGACTCCACTAGTCTAATCAGTCTATACAACATGTGATTGAATTATTCATAATTGTTTTTTTTTATGTTTAAACTTAAAAAAAAAAAATTAAAACATTTGCAAATGTAAAACAGAAAAGCAGAAATAAGGGACAAAAATTCACACAACAGTACTGGAAAATTATATTGTATTCTTTTCAGTTCATCTCATCTTCAAACCAATTTTGACATCATTAACAAAAACAATTACTCAAATTCAGTATAAATATAACAGTGATGTAAATAGTTTGTGGTGGATTTACACACTAGCGTCTGTATAATCCACGACTGAGCAGCTGAGCAGACTGAGACACTCACTCACACACACACACTCTCTCTCTCATACTCACTCACACTCTCACACACACACACACTCTCTCTCATACTCACTCACACACACACACACACTCTCTCTCTCTCTCTCTCTCTCTCTCTCTCTCTCACACACACACACACACACACACACACTCTCTCTCTCTCTCTCATACACACACACACACACACACACACACCTTTGGACTGATTCTACATCTTTTAGCTCTTTGACAGCTGTATTATCTTCATGCTGAAATATGATTTTCTCAGTTGACGTTTTTTTACAGTAACGAATGTTCCCTATTGTAACGATTTACTGATGAACTGTTCTTTCAGTCTCACTTTGTCTTATTTCTCTCTCTCTCTTTCTCTCTTTCATGCTGTTTTTTATCACATCCATCCATCTGAGCTGCAGAGTGAAGTTTGAAGTTTTACCAAATCCATGCAGTATTTTACCTACTGACATACAGAATGTAAAACGGCATAAAATAAAATAATCTCACTATATAGATATACATGTTTTGAGTTTCTCTTTATGCTCTCTAGATTCTCAATTACATTTTAGTGGTGTGTTTATGAAGTGTTATGTGTGTGAGTGTGTGTCTGTGTGTGTGTGTGAGTGTGTGTGAGTGTGTGTGTGTGTGAGTGTGTGTCTGTGTGTGTGAGTGTGTGTGTAGGAGTGTGTGTGTGTGTGAGTGTGTGTGAGTGTGTGAGAGCGTGAGTGTGTGTGTGAGTGAGTGTGTGTCTGTGTGTGTGAGCATGAGTGTGAGTGAGTGTGTGTCAGTGTGTGTGTGCGTGAGTGTTTGTGAGTGTGTGTGTGTGTTTGAGAGCGTGTGCGTGTTTTTGTGACATCAGGACACAAATGTGTATAATGACATGGGTATGACACAGGTATTGCAATGAGAGGGTGACTTTTTTTTGAGAAAGTAAAAATGTGCAGTTTCCTGTGATGGGTAGGTTTAGGGGTAGTGTGTGTGTGTGTGTGTGTGTGTGATGGGTAGGTTTAGGGGTAGGGGTAGTGTGTGTGTGTGTGTGTGATGGGTAGGTTTAGGGGTAGGGGTAGTGTGTGTGTGTGTGTGATGGGTCGGTCTGGGGGTAGGGGTAGTGTGTGAGTGAGTGTGTGTCTGAGTGGGAGTGTGTGTGGAGGTCAGTCCCTCTCTTTCCTCTGACTGACATTTCACTCACACACATGAACAATGACTTCATATCGCACACACAGAAAGAAACGAATCACGGGCGGGGGGGTCATTCCAAGTCCAGAGCCAGCAGAAAAGGACAATAAAGTGATTTCCCCCCGAGCGTGCTGTCACAAGCGGGTCTGATGTACTGAGAACAGAGAGACGTCCACAGAACCGCTCTGACACACACGTCTCTTTCTCTCTCTCTCTCTCTCTGCTGTTTGCTTTGGTGTGTGTGTGTGTGTGTGTGTGTGTGATCATGCTGTCAAGATCAAACGCATTTAGCAGCACAAATGTGCAGCAGTTACTGACCTCTCTAAACCGCGCGCACATGTTGATACACCTATGATTGTGAGGACTTTCCATATAGGCGTAATGGTTTTTATACTGAGCTAATAATATTTTCTATCCCCTAACCTAAACATAACCCTAACAGAAAACATTCTGCAGTTTTACATTTTTAATAAAAATGGTTTTGTATGTTTATTTAGCCATTTGAAGAAGAGTTAGGACGTTCTGAAACCTGCCGAGCAAACTAAAATATGTTCTAAGAACGTTTTACTAACGTTATGAAAATGTTGTTTCTGAATGTTCAAAATGTGTAATATTTTAAAAACTGTTTTATGTGAACATAAATTTCCATTCTTCAATCATTATGAGAACGTTACTTTTGAATATTCTCTGAACGTTCTGAAACATTTAAAAAACGTTCCAGGAAAAAAAAGCGGTAACACTTCACAATACGGGTGCACTAATGTGCATTAATTCATGCTTAACTAATGCACAGATAATCATGAGTTAATGTATGACTCATGAAGAACTAAACCATTTATTAATGATCACTGCATCAGCAACTAATGAACATTATATATGATTAATAGATTAAGTAATATATGAATTGCTATTAATTAAATGTGTCATCATGTATTAATTCCCATATAACATATTATATTAACTAATAATGTAAATGAACGTGTTAATTAACACAATGGGTCAAAGCCATGCAATAGTCCAGTTAATAGTCCTGTGCCTCAACAAGTAAAGTCATAACATAATAATACCTTTGCAAATCATTAGCTAATGATTAATTAAAGCAGACAACTGGAAGTTGAAATAGATGGCTTTGACTATCCAGGGGGGTATTCCAGAAAGCAGGTTGTGTGACATACCCGGGTATGTTTAAGAGTAAGTAAGCGGATAACTTTCGGTTCCAAAAATGGAGGTAACTTTCAGGGTATGTGAGTAACCATAGCAACTCACTCTTTGAACATAACCTGTGAGTAACCATAGCAACTCACTCTCTGAACATAACCTGTGAGTAACCATAGCAACTCACTCTCTGAACATAACCTGCTCCGGAGCAGCTCATGATCCAGGGTTAGTTTGCTCAAGAGGTATTCAGATGTGTTTTATATAATTAATATAGTTATGAATATAACCAAATTTGTTTCAGTTATATAATATACAATATTATATATTAATTCTAAAGAAAAAAATTATAACAAGGTAATGTTGAAATGTTAATTCAATTGAAATATATTTATTATTTATTTTATTGTCATCTCACACATGGATGTTCATTAAATTAATTAGCATCAAACAAACAATATTATCCTTATTCTCAGTGAATTAAGATTATTTATTAAATGAAGACATTGAAAAAGTTATTGCATAACCACCAAATAGATGGCGACGTGCACTAAGTAGGTTATCTAAATCGCCGTTAAACAAAAGTAGAAGAGGAAGTAGAACGGCGCGCTCTTTCTTAGCATCTGTTTCCATGGCAAATCATCGATTCGTCGCTCTGTTGAGAATGTCTTGTGTGTTAACTGGGAACATACTCTGAGTTGTCTGAACTTACTCACGGACTCGTTTTTGGAACCAGCATACCTCGAGTAAGTAAGATTTCAGGGTATATGTGACGGTAAGTTAACCTTGCTTTCTGGAATACCCCCCAGGGGACAATTTTATCCCTAAAGTATAACCAAGAAGTCTATAGCAAGAAGTCCCCCCCCCCCCACACAACAATAATTAGTTTGGACATAATTTACTGCTCACTTGGTAATGAAGCATTTCAGCGTCTGATAGAAATCAAAGGCCTAGGGGTGCAGCGAGAGAGACCTCCGCACGCCTCCGAAAACATTACTGTGTGTTTATTGAAAACATGGGAAAGGTCATTTACAGCAAATCCACAGTTACACTCAACTTCTGTCTCACAGCGGCCGACACTAAACCCCTTACGAGTCTGAAGATTCATTCATACACTCAAATCAGAATGGACAATTCTTTCTTTTTTTAATGGAATATTGCAGTATTCATTCTAAGTGATTTACCGGTGCACGTCATTGTTTTAAATTCAAGGGAGGACCTTGTACTGATGTGCCTGACCCTTGAAAGCTGTGTCGAGGCAAAGTCGAGACATGAAAGTATGTGTCCTTCAGGTCGATCGCTGCAAACCAATCTTGGGGGCGAACACACATTAGGATGTGTTTCTGCGTTAGCATCTTGAACGGAGGCTTCTCCACCCGGCCCTCCTCTGGGGGAAGAAGTGGTGCGTTCACCGTCTCCTGTAGAGCAGCTCCCTCCATCTAGAGGGTTTAGCGGTGGCTGAGACGGGCCTTCCTGTGGGCAGCCTAGCTGATGACTGCTGCCTGAGCCGCACCGGAGCCGCACCGGAGCCACACCGGAGCCGTACCGGAGCCACAACGGACCCACACCGGAGCCGTACCGAAGCCACACCGGAGGCTTTGTTATGACTCGAAGGTGATTGGGCTCCCACTGAGATCCCACTGCGTCAGTCAGTTGATGTAATGTCGAACGTTAATGACTGATATAGGGAACAACATTCTGCTTCTTTTACTGTATGTGCCACAGAACAAACAAAATCATACAGAGTAAATGATGACAGAATTATTCAGTCCTTGATTCTGATTGGTCAATAGCTGTGTTTTATTCACAATAAAACATGGCTATGGCCGCTTCACCCAACTGTTCTCTATATCACCGCACAACACTCTTAGTAACGTAAACATGTTTGTTCTCATTGATATTGTTCATTGAAGCTTGTATTACAGTTTTTTACGATTGCTATGAGAATTTTTTAAATACTTTTAACAATTTTCCTAAACTCTTAACACACCTACACACCTACAACACACAATTGCCAAAACAGATCATTTCATGCTCAAAATCACACATTGTAAACTAAACTCCAACACTAATTTTCAAAATACAATAACACACTAACACAATACACTATGTCTACCAAAACCCTCACACATGTTCTCTTCCAACAGGAACATTTATTCAATCACAGCACACTGTCATAAAAACACTAACACTAGATGGAATCACAGAAACTGCATTATTATGTGTCAGGTCTGCCCTTATACAATAGACAGTATATTTTATTGATCATAGATTGTGTCGTTTGAAGCCTCTCCACATTTTTGTTTTGTTAGGTTTAGTAAATGCATGAATTTTGTTTCTTTTGCTCAGAGTCTCAGAGTCGCTTTATAGAATGCCCTTCAGTTTTATTTCATTATCAGCAATCACCATGATGACAATAGCAAGTTCCTGTTCTTCATTCAGGAGCTTTCCTCTGCCCCTGATGGTTACATATTATAGACCAGAGGCATACAGTCACTGTAATACATGGTAAAAGTTTGCACTTTGCACTTTGCAGTAGGAGAAGCCCTTATACAATATCCTACCTGTTGGTTTCTTGAAAAATCTGGATAATGGATGCCACTGTGTGCCGCTGAGATTTGTCTGTACTCGTTCACCAGCCTCTCTGTATGATAGCCTGTGGTTTATGACATGGTGATAGTAGCTCTTATTTCATCAGTTACCCTAATTCTGGCCCTTCTTTGAGCGCCACCATGATTCTAACTCCTCAATCTCTCCCTTGTCCTGGTACTCATCTTCCTCAGATCAGCCCAAAGAGGCCCACTTTGACTGTATACCATATGGTCATGTGATTGAAAGAACATCAACACCTGAACAATTTCTAGATATATTTGCATAACTTCAATCAGCTGTTTCTCAGTAGCAATGGAAATACAGGGGATATATTTGTGTTTTAATTCACAGTATGAACAGCTGTTCACCTTGACTTTAGCCTATAAGGTTAGGTTTAGAACATGGTGTTATCTGTTCTGGCATACAGTGTTAAAGCACTGGTAAATTTGGCAGTAAAAATCCATTGTTTTGGTCTTGGTTGAGCTTGTGTGTAAAAGAAGTTCAAGCATTTTAGATTTGTGTCAAAAAATCTGTTGAATATCCACTGCGATATCTTATCCTTTTAACAGTAAAGGGGTTTTCCAGTGTCCTGACAGTGACAGCGCTCATTTGTCAGTTGCGTCTTGTTCCCGTGTTCACACTAGGGCTAGACCGATTATCGGCGGCGATAATAAGCATTTTTATGGTTATCAGTATTGGTCATTTTCAAAACCGATTTGCTAAAAAAATTATTTAATTTTGAAATGCACTCTGTGGCCTAGACCAATGCCTGCCCACCGCACATCTGATGTGTTGGGAGTCACGAGTCCAGCCGATAAACGCGGCAGGCTGAAGGCACAGCAGACGTTGCAATAAATCACTACACTGAAAACACCTCGATTAGGGGTGTGCGATTAAAATGTCTCCACGATCTGCTTTTGAAGAAATTTCGTGCTCCAGTGGATTCTATCAGTTCAGTTCTGGCGCCTCCTTCTCAACATACTGTACAACCACATCACGTTAACGCAGCGGTAGAGTAACACTCACGCAAGACTCACAAAAGTTCATTATTTGCATGTGCTTTAAAGGGGGGGGTCTAATGCTATTTCATGCATTCTGACTTATTTACACTGTTAAAGAGTTGATTCTAAATTCAAAATTTCAAAAAACGAGTTGGACGTATGACAGAGTATTTCTGTGCCAAATACACTCCTTCAGGATTAGAACAAGTTTCGGAACGTTTTTTTTCGAGTATGGCCCTGTATGATGTCATAAAGGGAGGAATTCCTTGTATGGGCACTTCTCCCGGATGAGCACACACACATCACCCAGAGCAAGAGCAAGAGCGTGTCCATCAACGAGCTTCATTCGGGTTACGGGAGCCGGCGGCGGCGCTGGCGTTGTGTTTTTAGACACAAGATCAACAATGTCACCAAAATAGTGTGCTTCTGTTGTGAGGGAAAGATCACCTTGTTCAGCTTCCCAAATAACCCAGCGTTAAGGGAACAGTGGATGCAGTTTGTGTTTCCGGAGTTCTGCGAGTGTGTGTGTTTGTTCCCGGTCATGAGTGGAAACCGCAGGCGGCGAGTGAAACTGCATCAAATGTGTGTGTTTTGCTGGCAATCGCCGTGTAAGTGTATATAATGTGAACAACACCAACGTATAGAGAATCGAAAGTTATCCAGGGATAATGCCATGATGTGTGTGTGTGTGTGTGTGTGTCTTTAGCTCCACCCACTGCACGCCTCCACGAGCTCGGCTGTTTTCTGAAAGAATCGGTACAGCGTATCTGTCTTTTATAAATATGATAAAACTAAAGACTCTTGGGAGATATGAAGGCTCAACACTACTCTATAGATACTCAAGATTAACATGAGACTGGCAGAAACTGTGTGTGTTATGGACCCTTTAAAGCCTTGCCGGTTAAACATTTAATTTGCGTGCTGATGCTCTGTTCTAACATACACCTGAAGCACACAGGCGATAAAAACCTGTCAAACGGCGCCCGATTACTGGACTAAGTTATCTTTCGAGTCTTATTGTCAAATACACACAAGGTTTACATAAACACAGTTGATTACGTCTAAAGTGAAAGGAAACATTTGAGAGAAAATCAATGCATCTCTGTATGCGTGCAGGTCTTAAAGTGACAGTAAACATGCCGCCGCTTGTCCTTAAAGGGATAGTTCACAAAAATATGCTGTCATCATTTACACGCTCTAATGTTATTCCAAACCTGTATTAATTTCTTTCTTGTGCTGAACACAAAAGAAGATGTTTTGAAGTATGTGGGTAACCAAACAGTTGCTGGTCCCCATTGACTTCAATGGTTACCCACATACTTCAAAATAACTTTTATTTTCAACAGAAGAAAGAAACTCATTCAGGTTTAAAACAACTGGAGAGAGTAAATTATGACAGAAAGATTATTATTAATAATAATAATAATACAGTTCTCAGAATTAAAGATATGTTTAAAAGCCCTTGTTATTCTTAATTTTGACATTCGTTTTCATTTTTACACCAGACATGTATATTGGTTATCGGTCTACTTGATCTGTAATAATCAGTATCGGCATCGGCCCTGAAAAACACATATCGGTCGACCCCCTAGTTCACACAAGTTTCAGTCCTTTCAATATAAAAGTCTTCGCTATTGAATGACTCACTCATAGACAGTCTTTGCCACAATCTAATGGTGTAATAACGTAACTTCTGTTGCTGTCACTGATTCATATCGAGAACATTTATATAGAGCAGTGGTTGCTGTTCACAGCCAGGGACTATTTTTTCCGGCGGAAGGAAGGCTTGGTAACGCTCATGATACCAGCCCGTAAAGTACTATGTAAGTAAGGCGTATTTACTGCGTAACTTTCAGTAATTATAGTGTAACTATAAAGTATGTATGTGTAGGTATATGTTACACTTACGTGTGGGAGATAAGCGCACGGAGACAAAGGAGAACAGGTAGCAGGAACTTTTAATAACAAAACTCAGGAACACGTAAAACATGAACGAGAACCGACCAACACTGAGGGCAAACTGAGGGCTTAAATACACAGAGCAAATGAGGATAACGAGGAGCAGGAGACACTAGAGAAACAGGGGTCGCTGGAGAGACAGGGGCCACAGGAAAAACCTCTCCAAAAAAGTCTATCAGGTCTACCTCAAAAACACTGCCCAGTTCTTCAATATAGTTGCCAGTTACTTCCTGCAACTCAACCACAGCGGCGGTGTTGTGGGCGGGGCTTTCCTCCCAGCCCTCGAACCCCACAATAACTCCCTCTGCGATATACGGCGTTGTCGGCTCACGCACCTGGTCAGACCTTGTTGGTGGTTCGGGCTCCGAGGCGATGACACACTCCGTCCTTGTCCTCGGTACGGGCTCGTCTCTCACGGGTGGCCGGTCCCCACGGTCTGCGGTGGGCTCGTGCAACTCCTCCGTTGCGTCACTCGCTGGTGGTGGTTGGCTGGTCTCTGGCAGTGGTGGAGTGGGACTGGTAACGCTGTCCTCCTCAGCGGGGCCGATGGTACATGGCGAGTGGTTATTTACCAGTACCCACTCCACGAATGCGGCGAAATCTTCCTTTGGACCGCCCGCTGGAACGCGTGCCTTCGACCGCTCGCTCAGGCCGGTGTAGTAGAAAACACAGAGCGAGCGGTCCGGGAAACAGGTAAGGCACGCGAGCTGTAGGAAGTCCCGAGTGTGTGCCTCCAGCGGACGGTCTCCCTGCTCCAGGCAGAGAAGCTGAACTTCGGGAAGGGCCATGGGGAAACGGGGAAAACTCAAACAAAACAGAGGGAAAAAAAACGCCGCAAAAAACTACTTTTTTGGTCGGTTCTTCTGTTACACTTACGTGTGGGAGATAAGCGCACGGAGACAAAGGAGAACAGGTAGCAGGAACTTTTAATAACAAAACTCAGGAACACGTAAAACATGAACGAGAACCGACCAACACTGAGGGCAAACTGAGGGCTTAAATACACAGAGCAAATGAGGATAACGAGGAGCAGGTGAAGGACGAGGCACAGGTGAAAGACATAACCGATTAATCAAACTGGGGACAACAAAGTAACAGAGACTAAATCAAAACACATAAGATAGGGCATACATGTAACAGTATAAGGGAACAATATGTAATATTTGGGGAATAAAGGGGGAACTATCAGGAAAATTAACAAATCATTTATACTGTAAGTATTTTTAATTAAGTTACA
>CM077198.1:522500-565000 GCA_039654625.1 Rhinogobio ventralis
TGTGGAGTGGCTCTGGATCAGATGTGATGTGTGTGTGGAGTGGCTCTGGATCAGATGTGATGTTTGTGTCGAGTGGCTCTGGATCAGATGTGATGTCTGTGTGGAGTGGCTCTGGATCAGATGTGATGTCTGTGTGAAGTGGCTCTGGTTCAGATGTGATGTCTGTGTGGAGTGGCTCTGGATCAGATATGATGTCTGTCGAGCGGCTCTGGATCAGATGTGATGTGTGTGTGGAGTGGCTCTGGATCAGATATGATGTCTGTCGAGCGGCTCTGGATCAGATGTGATGTCTGTGTCGAGTGGCTCTGGATCAGATGTGATGTGTGTGTGGAGCGGCTCTGGATCAGATGTGATGTGTGTGTGGAGTGGCTCTGGATCAGATGTGATGTGTGTGTGGAACGGCTCTGGATCAGATATGATGTCTGTCGAGCGGCTCTGGATCAGATGTGATGTCTGTGTGGAGTGGCTCTGAATCAGATATGATGTCTGTCGAGCGGCTCTGGATCAGATATGATGTCTGTCGAGCGGCTCTGGATCAGATATGATGTCTGTCGAGCGGCTCTGGATCAGATGTGATGTCTGTGTCGAGTGTCTCTGGATCAGATGTGATGTCTGTGTCGAGTGTCTCTGGATCAGATGTGATATGTGTGTGGAGTGGCTCTGGATCAGATGTGATGTGTGTGTGGAGTGGCTCTGGATCAGATGTGAGCAGCAGATGAAGGCTGACAGTGCAGAGAGGGGATCGAGAGCGGTAAAGATTTCATTCAGTGTCTTAATTTCAGTTTCAGCGTTTGTGTTTATGGATAGTGACGCTGATGTGGAGCGACTGAACGATGAAAGGCGTCATTTAGAGCAGTGCTGAACATCAAAGCCCTGAAAGCCACATTATACTGGAATGCCAGAGGAAACCATGCAAAAAATAAAATGGCATGTTCTGTAAGGGTTAATTAGAGCTCAGATCCTGTTTCATTGGAGGGGTAATTTGCTCTGCTGTTTTCTGAAGACCGTCGCGACTGCCAGATTTCAGAGAACAAACCTAATCTAGATGTTTTTGTTTTTAAATGTTTAATGTTCTCATCGCTTCATTCGCTGACAGCTCAAAACGCACAGCGGGAGTTTATGAAGGAACTTGATCTTCAGTGTTTTAAACCTTCTGTTGTGAGACTCTGGTTTCTAATTACAGTCTCTCACAGTTCTAATGACCTGCTGTAATTATTCTTTAATACAGTGCAGTCTGCTCACATTTTCCATTTTGAATCTTATTACTTCTCTTTACTGCTTCAGTGTGACAGTAAATCTTTTAACTACAGAACAATATTATCAGCTGACAATCAACGTCACTGATCCAGCTCACAAGGAACGTTCTGGCAAGGTTCTCTCAACGTTTTGAACAAATGTTCTTCCAGTAACGTTAATAGAATGTTTGTTCATTCGTATAGCGTATTTTAAATGTAACTTTTGTTTCATTAACATTCTAAAGTAATGTTCCCATAATATTTGAAGAATGATACAATGAATGTTCCCTTAAAGTTCACATAACCAAGGAAAAATATATGTATAATATTTCATAAACTGGACATTTTAGACGTTCAGAGAACATTCAGAAATAACGTTTTCATAACTTTGACAGTAACAGTTACATCACTAGCAGTGTTGGGGAAAGTTACATTTAAAAGTAATGCATTATTACGTTACTCCCTTAAAAATAACTAATTACATTACTTACTTTTTATGGAAAGTAAAGCGTTACGTTACGTTTGCGTTACTTTTTCCTCACCTGGGCTGGGCTTGATTGTTTGTTTGTTTTTTAATAATGAAAATACAAAAGTTCTATTTTTGGCAAATAAAGGCCCTTTTACAGCAGAAGTGAAGTGAAGGAGTCTCAGGCTAAAGGAAACAGATTCTTTCCAGTAGAGGGTGCCGCTCAAACAAACCTTTCACACACACACACACACCTCTGCACTTACTCATGATTCTCTCAAAATGAGGACAGGAGAGTTGTCTTATTTGAAAAAGTAACTCAGATATTTTGTTGTTAATTTAAAAGCAATGTGTTACTTTACTAGTTACTTGAAAATGTAATCTGATTACATAACTCACATAAATGCGTTACCCTCAACACTGATCACTAAAATTATATTTACTTTGGCAGTTTCACTGTAAATCACAATATCAATGTTCTCTATGATTCTCATGACTCTTCTGCACCTTCAACGCTTCAAAAACAACAACAAAACAGGGATTTAATTACCCAAATAATACTGTGAAACATTAACCCTTGTGCATCCTTATGGACATTTTTGTCTTTTTCAGTTTAGTTTTTTTGATAATTTTGCCTGTGTTAATGCTAACTACATACATTTTGGCACATGTGTGTATTTTTATTGGAATTGTACTATTTCACCCCCTTTTCGTTTAAAAAAAAACATTTTGCACTAGGTACACAAAATACTTCCTCTCAGCACCTTTTGGACAAAAATGTCCCCATTGAAACTCATTAAAACTGCAATTTTTAATCCCAGGGCCATTTAACTATAAAATGAAGCAATCTTTGTTAATAGTCTTTCATTATGTTGGCAAGGCTTCAACATTAAGCATTTACTATTTTTTTACCAGATGGTGCCATTTTCTCAGGTTTGGCCTATAAAGCAAATACTCGCTTTATTCCTGTTTTCTGCTTCTGCATATTATAAAGCAGCTATAACTATGTGTGTGTGTTAGTATGGATGTCAGAGTGTGGTGTGTATGTATGTAATAAAAAAAATTGTGTGCATGTGTGCTTGTAATATTTGAGAGAGAAAAACTCAACTGCAAATAACAAATCCAACCACTGTGTGTACCAGTGGAGTTTTGCTGGCACCTAATGGGGAAAAGTTGGCACTGCGCCCAAACAAAATCTTACTGAGAGCTCATTTTTTGAGATATCAACCTCAAATTTGGAACAAAGCTTTTTTAGATTTATGGCTTTCTGGAGGTCAATATGTTTCATAAAATATATATTTTATATAAAATATTATTCATAAATCATTTTCATAAACTTAAACCTCTATAAGGTTTTTTTTTTGGTTTAACATTTTAAACTTTTGACAGAATTTTTGACTTCAACAATAATTTTAAATGAGACCAAACTTAAGTCTGTGCTCCCAATATTCATTTTTTATGACATGGACATTTTTGTCCTCTATGGACCTATGTGTAACTTTTTTTTAATTGATGCACAAGGCTTAAAATAATAAATGTGTAAAATGTTTAGTTTCTGTTACATGACATCATTGCGTGTTTTATACCCGCTGTATTACTGCACTGTTAGATATATTTTATTCATTTCTTTATTTTTATTATTTCTTTATTTATCCAAGTCAAATTGCATTTATTTATTTATAATATTTTTTTATTTAATGAATTTTTATTGATCTTATTTTTATTTATTTATTTTAAAATTTTTACACTGCTTTTCTTATTTTTATTTATTTTAAATCGTTTTATTTATTTAAATCACAATTTATTAATTGTAATAATTTTTATTTATTGATTTATTTAAATAAAATTATTTTAATTTAAATCTAATGTATTAATTAACAATTTATTTGTTTGTCAAATCAATCAAATTTTATTTATTTTAATTAAATGTTATATCTAGTTATTTGTAATTTATTTAATTTATCCTAATCAAATGTATCAATTTATAATTTATTTATTTAAATACATTTTATCTGTTTATTTTAATCAATTTATTTTAACGTAATGTATTTATTTATGATTTATTGATTTTAATTTAATTTAATATATTTTTTATTTATTTAACAAAATGTTTAGTTCGTTTGATCTTAATATTTATTGGTTTATTTTAAACTTTCCCCCAGTCTGAAACCCCCCCCCCCCCCGCCCCCACCCTTCCGTTCTCTGTGAGCGCGTCGCCGGTGGGTGACGTCAGAGCGGCGACGTGTCAGTCATGGCTGCCGATATAACATTATTATTCAAAGCGAGCGTGAAAACAGTGAAGACGCGGAATAAAGCGCTCGGACTGATCGAGCCGAACAACAGAGACGAACCGAAGAGACCCAGACCGAGACAGAGAGACAGAGACAGCTTCAGCAGTAAAGCCAAAGAAGTGGTGAGACACACACACTTCTGTACTACTGTCTCTAGTTCTGTGATAAATGATCGGTGTGTGTGTGTGTGTGTGTGTGTGTGTGTGTGTGTGTGTGTGTGTGTGTGTGTGTGTGTGTGTGTTTGTTTGTGTTTGTGTTTGTTTGTTTGTTTGTGTTTGTGTTTGTGTTTGTGTGTTTGTGTGTGTGTGTGTGTGTGTGTGTGTGTGTGTGTTTGTTTGTTTGTGTTTGTGTTTGTGTTTGTGTTTGTGTTTGTGTTTGTGTGTGTGTTTGTTTGTTTGTTTGTTTGTTTGTGTGTGTGTGTTTGTGTGTGTGTTTGTGTGTGTGTGTGTGTGTGTGTGTGTTTGTGTGTGTGTGTGTGTGTGTGTGTGTGTGTGTGTGTGTGTGTTTGTGTGTGTGTGTGTGTGTGTGTGTGTGTGTGTGTGTGTGTTTGTTTGTGTGTGTGTGTGTGTGTGTTTGTTTGTTTGTGTGTGTGTGTGTTCGCAGAGCGTCCTTTGCTGTAATGTTAGCACTACCTGATAGTCTATTCAATATGTTACGGTTTTCACCACTGAAATAAAAGAAATAAATAATAATAATCTAAATATTGATAGATATATTACTCATGTCTGTGCGTCAAGTATTCACTGTGTTTTGGTTAATTTTTGTGCATGTCAGCCAGAAAGATAGAGACGAAAGAGACGGAGACAGAAAAGCGCATCCTGTTGTTTTCTTCTGTATGACTATAAATAACAGAGTTTTAAGTTGTTTCCACTGCTAAGGGAAAAATCCAAGTGATCGCGCCGGCGCATCGCGCGCACGCATAATATGTCAGTTCTAGCACTGCAAATTTGACATTGCAGCCTGTTTATTATCAAAATAAAAAAGTCAACCGAACATATAAAAAGTTCTGCAGGCTTTATGTTCACAGCTGCTGAGCGTGAATTCCAGCGCGACGCTTCAGTTAACGGGCATGAAGTGCGAGATGAGAGGTGTAGCTAAACTAAACGGCTGTGTTAAAAGTTTTAAACGAGCAACAGAAACAATCAGTTTGCAAAGACTGTATCAACCAAAGCTCAGCTTTGGGAAAGGAAATATGCAGGTCAGGAAGGATAAGGTGACTTGGTGTTATTCTTTTATAGGGCACAAAATTGTTAGCGGCGCCCCTGCTCTGACCCCTTCATAGACAGCAATGTAATTAACACTTTCAAGGGCCAGAAAGGCAGTAAAGACATGGTTAAAATGTGACTCCAGTGGTTCAGCCTTAATGTTATGAAGCCACGAGAATACTTCAGTGCGCAAAAACAAAAATAATGACTTTATTCAACAATTTTGTTCTAGCCTGTGTCAGACTTCTGCGCAGTTTATGTTGTAAATACAGTGCAGCTCCTGCATCATCATCATCATCATCATCACACGCATGCATCGTGCTCATAAAGTCGTTATTTTTGTTTGTTTTTGTTATTTTATTCATTTTTTGTATTTGAATCTATTTTTATTTATTTTAAACTATTGTATGCTTTTTAATCTTTTTTTTAAAATCTTTTATTGATTTATTTATTTTAGTCTTATTTATTTTAATACATTGTTTTATCTGTTTATTATTATTTTAATCTATTTTTATTATTTTAAATAATTAATTAATGAATATATGTATTTTTTATTCTAATCTAGTTTTATTATTTATTTATTTTAATCTATTTTTTATTTTTATATTTTTATTATTTATTTTCATCTTCTTATTCATTTATTTTTAAGTAATTTTTTTGTCACTGTTTCCTCTGAGCTTGTCCCCGGACCCCCGTCTGTAGTGAACCGTTCCTGTCGGCGTAACTGCACGTGTGTCCTGCGGTTCATCTGTTTGTGTGTTGTGTCTGCTGTAGTGTTGATCGTTTGTGTGTTGTAAACACACCTGTCTGCAGTCTGAGTGTCTGTAGTCAGTTGTTTTGGCTCCTTTAGGAACTGCTGTGTCTGCTGAGGGCCGCTGCGATCTGACTGTGTGTTTCTGCTCCTGCTCAGTTTTGTTTCCATAAACATGCTGCAATAACATTTTCCCTGGGCTTTCTAACAGTTTCTGTCAGAAAGCCGATCCCGGCCGGCCGGTGATTAGAGGCGGGAGATCAAACCCCAGTGAATATTAGATTAGTCCAGCAGAACCGGCTCTAATTCCCAGCAGATGTTGGGCTTCTCTCCTGCTGTCGACGCTTCACAAGACAGATAAAATGAGAAAGGAAAATAAACACCGTCAAACTCGTCTGAATGTTTTGTGCTCACAGAGAGCTTGATGGACATCAGTGGCACGAGATTCCTTTACCGCCGAAGGACCGGTCTCAGAATGACCTGATCTGAAACTGAAATATGTTAATAAATGTGAATTTATTCAGATTGAATTGCTATAATAAATGTGACCAGACACACACAGATTTAATGAATCATACACCGTTCAGTTGAACAGTTGTGTGGACACCCGCTTTTAAAACTGTTTTTACACCAACTAAATAAACCAAACTCTGTCAGATGGACTGAAAAATCCGTCCAATGACCGTCCAATCCTGCAGGTTCAAACAACCAAGGCGATTTTTCACCCAGAAATGAACATATGCAGTGGTTCTGAATCTATTTAGTTTTTACGAAGTGTTTACTTGGATCAGAAAGGTCATTTATGTTTCCGTCTTCTGAAGAACAAAGACTGACTCCAGAGCGTCTCGTGGTTCAGCTCACAGAACTTCTTCATTATCACTGCAAGATGGTTTGATTTTGTCGCACTGATGAATGCAAAAACACTGTCAAAGAAAGAGCCGAGCCTTTCAAGTGCTGTTACACGTGTTTGATCTGACTGACTTTATCTGGCTGACTTTATCTCATAATTATGACTTTATCTGACTGACTTTCTCAGATTTATGACTTTATCTGACTGACTTTATCTCATAATTATGACTTTATCTGGCTGACTTTATCTCATAATTATGACTTTATCTGGCTGACTTTATCTCATAATTATGACTTTATCTGACTGACTTTATCTCATATTTATGACTTTATCTGACTGACTTTATCTCATAATTATGACTTTATCTGACTGACTTTATCTCATAATTATGACTTTATCTCTGACTATCTCATATTTATGATTTTATCTGGCTGACTTTATCTCATAATTATGACTTTATCTCTAACTATCTCATATTTATGATTTTATCTGGCTGACTTTATCTCATAATTATGACTTTATCTGGCTGGCTTTATCTCATAATTATGACTCTATCTGGCTGGCTTTATCTCATAATTATGACTTTATCTGGCTGACTTTATCTCATATTTATGACTTTATCTGGCTGGCTTTATCTCATAATTATGACTCTATCTGGCTGGCTTTATCTCATAATTATGACTTTATCTGGCTGGCTTTATCTCTGACTATCATAATTATGACTGTATCTGACTGACTTTATCTCATAATTATGAATTTATCTGACTGACTTTATCTCATATTTATGACTTTATCTGACTGACTTTATCTCTGACTATCTCATATTTATGACTTTATCTGGCTGACTTTATCTCATAATTATGACTTTATCTGACTGACTTTATCTCATATTTATGACTTTATCTGGCTGACTTTATCTCATATTTATGACTTTATCTGGCTGACTTTATCTCTGACTTTATCTCATATTTATGACTTTATCTGACTGACTTTATCTCATATTTATGACTTTATCTGACTGACTTTATCTCTGACTATCTCATATTTATGACTTTATCTGGCTGACTTTATCTCATAATTATGACTTTATCTGACTGACTTTATCTCATATTTATGACTTTATCTGGCTGACTTTATCTCATATTTATGACTTTATCTGGCTGACTTTATCTCTGACTTTATCTCATATTTATGACTTTATCTGACTTTATCTCATAATTATGACTTTATCTGACTGACTTTATCTCATAATTATGACTTTATCTGACTTTATCTCATATTTATGACTTTATCTGGCTGACTTTATCTCTGACTATCTCATAATTATGACTTTATCTGGCTGGCTTTATTTCTGACTATCATAATCATGACTTTATCTGACTGACTTTATCATATTTATGACTTTATCTCATATTTATGACTTATCTGGCTGACTTTATCTCATATTTATGACTTTACCTGGCTGGCTTTATTTCTGACTATCATAATCATGACTTTATCTGACTGACTTTATCATATTTATGACTTTATCTCATATTTATGACTCTATCTGGCTGGCTTTATCTCATAATTATGACTCTATCTGGCTGGCTTTATCTCATAATTATGACTCTATCTGGCTGGCTTTATCTCATAATTATGACTCTATCTGGCTGGCTTTATCTCATAATTATGACTATCTGGCTGGCTTTATCTCATAATTATGACTCTATCTGGTTGGCTTTATCTCATAATTATGACTTTATCTGGCTGACTTTATCTCATATTTATGACTATCTCATATTTATGACTTTATCTGGCTGGCTTTATCTCATAATTATGACTTTATCTGACTGACTTTATCTCATATTTATGACTTTATCTGGCTGACTTTATCTCATAATTATGACTTTATCTGGCTGACTTTATCTCATAATTATGACTTTATCTGACTGACTTTATTTCTGACTATCTCATATTTATGACTTTATCTGGCTGACTTTATCTCATAATTATGACTATCTGACTGACTTTATCTCATAATTATGACTATCTGACTGACTTTATCTCATAATTATGACTTTATCTGGCTGACTTTATCTCATATTTATGACTTTATCTGACTGACTTTATCTCATAATTGTGACTATCTGACTGACTTTATCTCATATTTATGACTTTATCTGACTGACTTTCTCATAATTATGACTTTATCTCTGACTATCTCATATTTATGATTTTATCTCTGACTATCTCATATTTATGATTTTATCTGGCTGACTTTATCTCATAATTATGACTTTATCTCTAACTATCTCATATTTATGATTTTATCTGGCTGACTTTATCTCATAATTATGACTTTATCTGGCTGACTTTATCTCATATTTATGACTTTATCTGGCTGGCTTTATCTCATAATTATGACTATCTGGCTGGCTTTATCTCATAATTATGACTTTATCTGGCTGGCTTTATCTCTGACTATCATAATTATGACTGTATCTGACTGACTTTATCTCATAATTATGAATTTATCTGACTGACTTTATCTCATATTTATGACTTTATCTGACTGACTTTATCTCTGACTATCTCATATTTATGACTTTATCTGGCTGACTTTATCTCATAATTATGACTTTATCTGACTGACTTTATCTCATATTTATGACTTTATCTGACTGACTTTATCTCATATTTATGACTTTATCTGACTGACTTTATCTCTGACTATCTCATATTTATGACTTTATCTGGCTGACTTTATCTCATAATTATGACTTTATCTGACTGACTTTATCTCATATTTATGACTTTATCTGGCTGACTTTATCTCATATTTATGACTTTATCTGGCTGACTTTATCTCTGACTTTATCTCATATTTATGACTTTATCTGACTTTATCTCATAATTATGACTTTATCTGACTGACTTTATCTCATAATTATGACTTTATCTGACTTTATCTCATATTTATGACTTTATCTGGCTGACTTTATCTGACTTTATCTCATATTTATGACTTTATCTGGCTGACTTTATCTCTGACTATCTCATAATTATGACTTTATCTGGCTGGCTTTATTTCTGACTATCATAATCATGACTTTATCTGACTGACTTTATCATATTTATGACTTTATCTCATATTTATGACTTATCTGGCTGACTTTATCTCATATTTATGACTTTACCTGGCTGGCTTTATTTCTGACTATCATAATCATGACTTTATCTGACTGACTTTATCATATTTATGACTTTATCTCATATTTATGACTCTATCTGGCTGGCTTTATCTCATAATTATGACTCTATCTGGCTGGCTTTATCTCATAATTATGACTCTATCTGGCTGGCTTTATCTCATAATTATGACTATCTGGCTGGCTTTATCTCATAATTATGACTATCTGGCTGGCTTTATCTCATAATTATGACTCTATCTGGTTGGCTTTATCTCATAATTATGACTTTATCTGGCTGACTTTATCTCATATTTATGACTATCTCATATTTATGACTTTATCTGGCTGGCTTTATCTCATAATTATGACTTTATCTGACTGACTTTCTCATATTTATGACTTTATCTGGCTGACTTTATCTCATAATTATGACTTTATCTGGCTGACTTTATCTCATAATTATGACTTTATCTGACTGACTTTATTTCTGACTATCTCATATTTATGACTTTATCTGGCTGACTTTATCTCATAATTATGACTATCTGACTGACTTTATCTCATAATTATGACTTTATCTGGCTGACTTTATCTCATATTTATGACTTTATCTGACTGACTTTATCTCATAATTGTGACTATCTGACTGACTTTATCTCATATTTATGACTTTATCTGACTGACTTTATCTCATAATTATGACTATCTGACTGACTTTATCTCATATTTATGACTTTATCTGGCTGGCTTTATCTCATAATTATGACTTTATCTGGCTGACTTTATCTCATATTTATGACTTTATCTGGCTGGCTTTATCTCATATTTATGACTTTATCTGGCTGACTTTATCTCTGACTTTATCTCATATTTATGACTTTATCTGGCTGGCTTTATCTCATAATTATGACTTTATCTGACTTTATCTCATAATTATGACTTTATCTCATAATTATGACTTTATCTGACTGACTTTATCTCATAATTCTGACTTTATCTCATAATTCTGACTTTATCTCATATTTATGACTTTATCTGGCTGACTTTATCTCTGACTATCTCATAATTATGACTTTATCTGGCTGGCTTTATCTCTGACTATCATTATTATGACTTTATCTGGCTGACTTTATCTCATATTTATGACTTTATCTGACTTTATCTCATATTTATGACTTATCTGGCTGACTTTATCTCTGACTATCTCATATTTATGACTTTATCTGGCTGACTTTATCTCTGACTATCTCATAATTATGACTTTATCTGGCTGGCTTTATCTCTGACTATCATAATCATGACTTTATCTGACTGACTATCATATTTATGACTTTATCTCATAATTATGACTTTATCTGACTTTATCTCATAATTATGACTTTATCTGGCTGGCTTTATCTCATAATTATGACTTTATCTGGCTGGCTTTATCTCTGACTATCATAATTATGACTTTATCTGGCTGACTTTATCTCTGACTATCATAATTATGACTTTATCTGGCTGGCTTTATCTCATAATTATGACTTTATCTGGCTGGCTTTATCTCTGACTATCATAATTATGACTGTATCTGGCTGGCTTTATCTCTGACTATCATAATTATGACTGTATCTGACTGACTTTATCTCATAATTATGACTTTATCTGGCTGACTTTATCTCATATTTATGACTTTATCTCATATTTATGACTTTATCTGGCTGGCTTTATCTCATAATTATGACTTTATCTGGCTGACTTTATCTCATATTTATGACTTTATCTGGCTGACTTTATCTCTGACTTTATCTCATATTTATGACTTTATCTGACTGACTTTATCTCATAATTATGACTTTATCTGACTGACTTTATCTCATAATTATGACTTTATCTGGCTGGCTTTATCTCTGACTATCATAATTATGACTTTATCTGACTGACTTTATCTCATAATTATGACTTTATCTGACTGACTTTATCTCATATTTATGACTTTATCTGACTGACTTTATCTCATATTTATGACTTTATCTGGCTCACTTTATCTCATAATTATGACTTTATCTGACTGACTTTATCTCATAATTATGACTATCTGACTGACTTTATCTCATAATTATGACTTTATCTGGCTGACTTTATCTCATATTTATGACTTTATCTGACTGACTTTATCTCATAATTATGACTTTATCTGACTGACTTTATCTCTGACTATCTCATTTTTATGACTTTATCTGGCTGACATTCTCATATTTATGACTATCTGGCTGACTTTATCTCTGACTATCTCATAATTATGACTTTATCTGGCTGGCTTTATCTCTGACTATCATAATTATGACTTTATCTGGCTGACTTTATCTCATATTTATGACTTTATCTGGCTGGCTTTATCTCATAATTATGACTTTATCTGGCTGGCTTTATCTCATAATTATGACTCTATGACTGGCTTTATCTCGGACTCATAATTATGACTATCTGGCTGGCTTTATCTCATAATTATGACTTTATCTGACTTTATCTCATATTTATGACTATCTCATATTTATGACTTTATCTGGCTGGCTTTATCTCATATTTATGACTTTATCTGGCTGGCTTTATCTCATAATTATGACTTTATCTGGCTGACTTTATCTCATATTTATGACTTTATCTGACTGACTTTATCTCATATTTATGACTTTATCTCATATTTATGACTTTATCTGACTGACTTTATCTCATATTTATGACTTTATCTGGCTGACTTTATCTCATATTTATGACTTTATCTGGCTGACTTTATCTCATAATTATGACTTTATCTGACTGACTTTATCTCATATTTATGACTTTATCTGGCTGGCTTTATCTCATAATTATGACTTTATCTGACTGACTTTATCTCATATTTATGACTTTATCTGGCTGGCTTTATCTCTGACTATCATAATTATGACTTTATCTGACTGACTTTATCTCATAATTATGACTTTATCTGACTGACTTTATCTCATATTTATGACTTTATCTCATATTTATGACTTTATCTGGCTGGCTTTATCTCATAATTATGACTTTATCTGACTTTATCTCATAATTATGACTTTATCTGACTGACTGACTCTCATATTTATGACTTTATCTGACTGACTTTATCTCATATTTATGACTTTATCTGACTGACTTTATCTCTGACTATCTCATATTTATGACTTTATCTGGCTGACTTTATCTCATAATTATGACTTTATCTGACTGACTTTATCTCATATTTATGACTTTATCTGGCTGACTTTATCTCATATTTATGACTTTATCTGACTGACATTATCTCATAATTATGACTTTATCTGACTTTATCTCATGATTATGACTTTATCTGACTTTATCTCATAATTATGACTTTATCTGACTGACTTTATCTCATAATTATGACTTTATCTGGCTGACTTTATCTCATAATTATGACTTTATCCGACTGACTTTATCTCATAATTATGACTTTATCTGACTGACTTTATCTCATTATTATGACTTTATCTGACTTTATCTCATAATTATGACTTTATCTGACTGACTTTATCTCATAATTATGACTTTATCTGGCTGGCTTTATCTCTGACTATCATAATTATGACTTTATCTGACTGACTTTATCTCATAATTATGACTTTATCTGGCTGGCTTTATCTCTGACTATCATAATTATGACTTTATCTGACTGACTTTATCTCATAATTATGACTTTATCTGGCTGGCTTTATCTCTGACTATCATAATTATGACTTTATCTGACTGACTTTATCTCATAATTATGACTTTATCTGACTGACTTTATCTCATATTTATGACTTTATCTGGCTGACTTTATCTCTGACTATCTCATAATTATGACTATCTGGCTGGCTTTATCTCATAATTATGACTTTATCTGGCTGACTTTATCTCATATTTATGACTTTATCTCATATTTATGACTTTATCTGGCTGGCTTTATCTCATAATTATGACTTTATCTGGCTGACTTTATCTCATATTTATGACTTTATCTCATATTTATGACTTTATCTGGCTGGCTTTATCTCATAATTATGACTTTATCTGGCTGACTTTATCTCATAGTTATGACTTTATCTCATATTTATGACTTTATCTCATATTTATGACTTTATCTGGCTGGCTTTATCTCATAATTATGACTTTATCTGGCTGACTTTATCTCATATTTATGACTTTATCTCATATTTATGACTTTATCTGACTGACTTTATCTCATATTTATGACTTTATCTGCCTGACTTTATCTCATAATTATGACTTTATCTGACTGACTTTATCTCATATTTATGACTTTATCTGGCTGACTTTATCTCATATTTATGACTTTATCTCATAATTATGACTTTATCTGACTGACTTTATCTCATAATTATGACTTTATCTGACTTTATCTCATAATTATGAATTTATCTGACTGACTTTATCTCATATTTATGACTTTATCTGGCTGGCTTTATCTCTGACTATCATAATTATGACTTTATCTGACTGACTTTATCTCATAATTATGACTTTATCTGACTGACTTTATCTCATAATTATGACTTTATCTGACTTTATCTCATAATTATGACTTTATCTGACTTTATCTCATAATTATGACTTTATCTGACTGACTTTATCTCATAATTATGACTTTATCTGGCTGGCTTTATCTCTGACTATCATAATTATGACTTTATCTGACTGACTTTATCTCATAATTATGACTTTATCTGGCTGGCTTTATCTCTGACTATCATAATTATGACTTTATCTGACTGACTTTATCTCATAATTATGACTTTATCTGGCTGGCTTTATCTCTGACTATCATAATTATGACTTTATCTGACTGACTTTATCTCATAATTATGACTTTATCTGACTGACTTTATCTCATATTTATGACTTTATCTGGCTGACTTTATCTCTGACTATCTCATAATTATGACTATCTGGCTGACTTTATCTCATAATTATGACTTTATCTGGCTGACTTTATCTCATATTTATGACTTTATCTCATATTTATGACTTTATCTGGCTGGCTTTATCTCATAATTATGACTTTATCTGGCTGACTTTATCTCATATTTATGACTTTATCTCATATTTATGACTTTATCTGGCTGGCTTTATCTCATAATTATGACTTTATCTGGCTGACTTTATCTCATAGTTATGACTTTATCTCATATTTATGACTTTATCTCATATTTATGACTTTATCTGGCTGGCTTTATCTCATAATTATGACTTTATCTGGCTGACTTGATCTCATATTTATGACTTTATCTGACTTTATCTCATATTTATGACTTTATCTGACTGACTTTATCTCATATTTATGACTTTATCTGCCTGACTTTATCTCATAATTATGACTTTATCTGACTGACTTTATCTTTATCTGCCTGACTTTATCTCATAATTATGACTTTATCTGACTGACTTTATCTCATATTTATGACTTTATCTGGCTGACTTTATCTCATATTTATGACTTTATCTCATAATTATGACTTTATCTGACTGACTTTATCTCATAATTATGACTTTATCTGACTTTATCTCATAATTATGAATTTATCTGACTGACTTTATCTCATATTTATGACTTTATCTGGCTGGCTTTATCTCTGACTATCATAATTATGACTTTATCTGACTGACTTTATCTCATAATTATGACTTTATCTGACTGACTTTATCTCATAATTATGACTTTATCTGACTGACTTTATCTCATAATTATGACTTTATCTGACTTTATCTCATAATTATGACTTTATCTGACTGACTTTATCTCATAATTATGACTTTATCTGGCTGGCTTTATCTCTGACTATCATAATTATGACTTTATCTGACTGACTTTATCTCATAATTATGACTTTATCTGGCTGGCTTTATCTCTGACTATCATAATTATGACTTTATCTGACTGACTTTATCTCATAATTATGACTTTATCTGGCTGGCTTTATCTCTGACTATCATAATTATGACTTTATCTGACTGACTTTATCTCATAATTATGACTTTATCTGACTGACTTTATCTCATATTTATGACTTTATCTGGCTGACTTTATCTCTGACTATCTCATAATTATGACTATCTGGCTGACTTTATCTCATAATTATGACTTTATCTGGCTGACTTTATCTCATATTTATGACTTTATCTCATATTTATGACTTTATCTGGCTGGCTTTATCTCATAATTATGACTTTATCTGGCTGACTTTATCTCATATTTATGACTTTATCTCATATTTATGACTTTATCTGGCTGGCTTTATCTCATAATTATGACTTTATCTGGCTGACTTTATCTCATAGTTATGACTTTATCTCATATTTATGACTTTATCTCATATTTATGACTTTATCTGGCTGGCTTTATCTCATAATTATGACTTTATCTGGCTGACTTGATCTCATATTTATGACTTTATCTGACTTTATCTCATATTTATGACTTTATCTGACTGACTTTATCTCATATTTATGACTTTATCTGCCTGACTTTATCTCATAATTATGACTTTATCTGACTGACTTTATCTCATATTTATGACTTTATCTGGCTGACTTTATCTCATATTTATGACTTTATCTCATAATTATGACTTTATCTGACTGACTTTATCTCATAATTATGACTTTATCTGACTTTATCTCATAATTATGAATTTATCTGACTGACTTTATCTCATATTTATGACTTTATCTGGCTGGCTTTATCTCTGACTATCATAATTATGACTTTATCTGACTGACTTTATCTCATAATTATGACTTTATCTGACTGACTTTATCTCATAATTATGACTTTATCTGACTTTATCTCATAATTATGACTTTATCTGACTTTATCTCATAATTATGACTTTATCTGACTGACTTTATCTCATAATTATGACTTTATCTGGCTGACTTTATCTCATATTTATGACTTTATCTCATATTTATGACTTTATCTGGCTGGCTTTATCTCATAATTATGACTTTATCTGGCTGACTTTATCTCATATTTATGACTTTATCTGACTTTATCTCATATTTATGACTTTATCTGACTGACTTTATCTCATATTTATGACTTTATCTGCCTGACTTTATCTCATAATTATGACTTTATCTGGCTGACTTTATCTCATATTTATGACTTTATCTGGCTGACTTTATCTCTGACTTTATCTCATATTTATGACTTTATCTGACTTTATCTCATAATTATGACTTTATCTGACTGACTTTATCTCATAATTATGACTTTATCTGACTTTATCTCATAATTATGACTTTATCTGACTGACTTTATCTCATATTTATGACTTTATCTGGCTGGCTTTATCTCTGACTTTATCTCATATTTATGACTATCTGACTGACTTTATCTCTGACTTTATCTCATATTTATGACTATCTGACTGACTTTATCTCTGACTTTATCTCATAATTATGACTTTATCTGACTGACTTTATCTCATAATTATGACTTTATCTGACTTTATCTCATAATTATGAATTTATCTGACTGACTTTATCTCATATTTATGACTTTATCTGGCTGGCTTTATCTCTGACTATCATAATTATGACTATCTGACTGACTTTATCTCATAATTATGACTTTATCTGACTGACTTTATCTCATAATTATGACTTTATCTGACTGACTTTATCTCATAATTATGACTTTATCTGACTTTATCTCATAATTATGACTTTATCTGACTGACTTTATCTCATAATTATGACTTTATCTGGCTGGCTTTATCTCTGACTATCATAATTATGACTTTATCTGACTGACTTTATCTCATAATTATGACTTTATCTGGCTGGCTTTATCTCTGACTATCATAATTATGACTTTATCTGACTGACTTTATCTCATAATTATGACTTTATCTGGCTGGCTTTATCTCTGACTATCATAATTATGACTTTATCTGACTGACTTTATCTCATAATTATGACTTTATCTGACTGACTTTATCTCATATTTATGACTTTATCTGGCTGACTTTATCTCTGACTATCTCATAATTATGACTATCTGGCTGACTTTATCTCATAATTATGACTTTTTTCTGGCTGACTTTATCTCATATTTATGACTTTATCTCATATTTATGACTTTATCTGGCTGGCTTTATCTCATAATTATGACTTTATCTGGCTGACTTTATCTCATATTTATGACTTTATCTCATATTTATGACTTTATCTGGCTGGCTTTATCTCATAATTATGACTTTATCTGGCTGACTTTATCTCATAGTTATGACTTTATCTCATATTTATGACTTTATCTCATATTTATGACTTTATCTGGCTGGCTTTATCTCATAATTATGACTTTATCTGGCTGACTTGATCTCATATTTATGACTTTATCTGACTTTATCTCATATTTATGACTTTATCTGACTGACTTTATCTCATATTTATGACTTTATCTGCCTGACTTTATCTCATAATTATGACTTTATCTGACTGACTTTATCTCATATTTATGACTTTATCTGGCTGACTTTATCTCATATTTATGACTTTATCTCATAATTATGACTTTATCTGACTGACTTTATCTCATAATTATGACTTTATCTGACTTTATCTCATAATTATTAATTTATCTGACTGACTTTATCTCATATTTATGACTTTATCTGGCTGGCTTTATCTCTGACTATCATAATTATGACTTTATCTGACTGACTTTATCTCATAATTATGACTTTATCTGACTGACTTTATCTCATAATTATGACTTTATCTGACTTTATCTCATAATTATGACTTTATCTGACTTTATCTCATAATTATGACTTTATCTGACTGACTTTATCTCATAATTATGACTTTATCTGGCTGACTTTATCTCATATTTATGACTTTATCTCATATTTATGACTTTATCTCATATTTATGACTTTATCTGGCTGGCTTTATCTCATAATTATGACTTTATCTGGCTGACTTTATCTCATATTTATGACTTTATCTGACTTTATCTCATATTTATGACTTTATCTGACTGACTTTATCTCATATTTATGACTTTATCTGCCTGACTTTATCTCATAATTATGACTTTATCTGACTGACTTTATCTCATATTTATGACTTTATCTGGCTGACTTTATCTCTGACTTTATCTCATATTTATGACTTTATCTGACTTTATCTCATAATTATGACTTTATCTGACTGACTTTATCTCATAATTATGACTTTATCTGACTTTATCTCATAATTATGACTTTATCTGACTGACTTTATCTCATATTTATGACTTTATTTGGCTGGCTTTATCTCTGACTTTATCTCATATTTATGACTATCTGACTGACTTTATCTCTGACTTTATCTCATATTTATGACTATCTGGCTGACTTTATCTCTGACTTTATCTCATAATTATGACTTTATCTGACTGACTATCTCATAATTATGACTTTATCTGGCTGACTTTACCTCATAATTATGACTTTATCTGACTGACTTTATCCCATAATTATGACTTTATCTGGCTGACTTTATCTCTGACTTTATCTCATATTTATGACTATCTGACTGACTTTATCTCTGACTTTATCTCATATTTATGACTATCTGACTGACTTTATCTCTGACTTTATCTCATATTTATGTCTTTATCTGACTGACTTTATCTCATATTTATGACTTTATCTGACTGACTTTATCCCATAATTATGACTTTATCTGGCTGACTTTATCTCTGACTTTATCTCATATTTATGACTATCTGACTGACTTTATCTCTGACTTTATCTCATATTTATGACTATCTGACTGACTTTATCTCATATTTATGACTTTATCTGACTGACTTCATCTCATATTTATGACTTTATCTGACTGACTCTCATATTTATGACTTTATCTGGCTGACTTTACCTCATAATTATGACTATCTGGCTGACTTTCTCTCATAATTATGACTTTATCTGGCTGACTTTCTCTCGTAATTATGACTTTATCTGGCTGACTTTCTCTCGTAATTATGACTTTATCTGGCTGACTTTACCTGATAATTATGACTATCTGGCTGACTTTCTCTCATAATTATGACTTTATCTGGCTGGCTTTCTCTCGTAATTATGACTTTATCTGGCTGACTTTCTCTCATAATTATGACTTTATCTGGCTGGCTTTCTCTCGTAATTATGACTTTATCTGGCTGACTTTCTCTCATAATTATGACTTTATCTGGCTGGCTTTATCTCATAATTATGACTTTATCTGACTGACTTTATATCTGACTATCTCATAATTAAGACTCTATCTGACTGACTTTATCTCATATTTATGACTTTATCTCGCTGACTTTGTTATAATTATGACTTTATCTGGCTGACTTTATCTCATAATTATGACTTTATCTGACTGACTTTATCCCATAATTATGACTTTATCTGGCTGACTTTATCTCATAATTATGACTTTATCTGGCTGACTTGATCTCATATTTATGACTTTATCTGGCTGACTTGATCTCATATTTATGACTTTATCTGACTGACTTCATATCTGACTATCTCATAATTATGACTTTATCTGGCTGACTTTCTCTCATAATTATGACTTTATCTGGCTGGCTTTATCTCGTAATTATGACTTTATCTGGCTGACTTTCTCTCATAATTATGACTTTATCTGGCTGACTTTCTCTCATAATTATGACTTTATCTGACTGACTTTATATCTGACTACCTCATAATTATGACTTTATCTGACTGACTTTATCTCATAATTATGACTTTATCTGGCTGACTTTCTCTCATAATTATGACTTTGTCTGGCTGGCTTTATCTCATAATTATGACTTTATCTGACTGACTTTATATCTGACTATCTCATAATTATGACTTTATCTGACTGACTTTATCTCATAATTATGACTTTATCTGACTGACTTTATCTCATAATTATGACTTTATCTGGCTGACTTTATCTCATAATTATGACTTTATCTGGCTGACTTTATCTCATATTTATGACTTTATCTGACTGACTTTATCTCTGAGTTTATCTCATATTTATGACTTTATCTGACTGACTTTATCTCATATTTATGACTTTATCTGACTGACTTTATCTCATAATTATGACTTTATCTGATTGACTTTATCTCTGACTGACTCATATTTATGACTTTATCTGACTGACTTTCTCACATTTATGACTTTGACTGACTTTCTCATATTTATGACTTTATCTGACTGACTCTATCTCATAATTATGACTATCTGACTTTATCTCATAATTATGACTTTATCTGACTGACTGACTCTCATATTTATGACTTTATCTGACTGACTGACTCTCATATTTATGACTTTATCTGACTGACTTCATCTCTGACTATCTCATATTTATGACTTTATCTGACTGACTCATATTTATGACTTTATCTGGCTGACTTTCTCATATTTATGACTTTATCTCTGACTATCTCATATTTATGACTTTATCTGACTGGCTTTATCTCGTAATTATGACTTTATCTGACTGACTTTATCTCATATTTATGACTTTATCTCTGACTATCTCATATTTATGACTTTATCTGGCTGGCTTTTTCTCGTAATTATGACTTTATCTGACTGACTTTATCTCATATTTATGACTTTATCTCTGACTATCTCATATTTATGACTTTATCTGGCTGACTTTCTCATATTTATGACTTTATCTCTGACTATCTCATATTTATGACTTTATCTGGCTGACTTTATCTCATAATTATGACTTTATCTGACTGACTTTATCTCATATTTATGACTTTATCTCTGACTATCTCATATTTATGACTTTATCTGGCTGGCTTTTTCTCGTAATTATGACTTTATCTGACTGACTTTATCTCATAATTATGACTTTATCTGGCTGACTTTATCCCATAATTATGACTTTATCTCATATTTATGACTTTATCTGACTGACTTTATCTCTGACTATCTCATATTTATGACTTTATCTGACTTTCTCATATTTATGACTTTATCTGACTGACTTTATCTCATAATTATGACTTTATCTGACTGACTTTATCCCATAATTATGACTTTATCTCATAATTATGACTTTATCTGACTGACTTTATCTCTGACTATCTCATATTTATGACTTTATCTGACTTTCTCATATTTATGACTTTATCTGACTGACTTTATCTCATAATTATGACTTTATCTGACTGACTTTATCTCTGACTTTATCTCATAATTATGACTTTATCTGGCTGACTTTCTCTCATAATTATGACTTTGTCTGGCTGGCTTTATCTCATAATTATGACTTTATCTGACTGACTTTATATCTGACTATCTCATAATTATGACTTTATCTGACTGACTTTATCTCATATTTATGACTTTATCTGACTGACTTTATCTCATATTTATGACTTTATCTGGCTGACTTTATCTCATAATTATGACTTTATCTGACTGACTTTATCTCATAATTATGACTTTATCTGGCTGACTTTATCTCATAATTATGACTTTATCTGACTGACTTTATCCCATAATTATGACTTTATCTGGCTGACTTTATCTCATATTTATGACTTTATCTGACTGACTTTATCTCTGAGTTTATCTCATATTTATGACTTTATCTGACTGACTTTATCTCATATTTATGACTTTATCTGACTGACTTTATCTCATAATTATGACTTTATCTGATTGACTTTATCTCTGACTGACTCATATTTATGACTTTATCTGACTGACTTTCTCACATTTATGACTTTGACTGACTTTCTCATATTTATGACTTTATCTGACTGACTCTATCTCATAATTATGACTATCTGACTTTATCTCATAATTATGACTTTATCTGACTGACTGACTCTCATATTTATGACTTTATCTGGCTGACTTTCTCATATTTATGACTTTATCTCTGACTATCTCATATTTATGACTTTATCTGACTGGCTTTATCTCGTAATTATGACTTTATCTGACTGACTTTATCTGGCTGACTTTATCTCATAATTATGACTTTATCTGACTGACTTTATCTCATATTTATGACTTTATCTCTGACTATCTCATATTTATGACTTTATCTGGCTGGCTTTTTCTCGTAATTATGACTTTATCTGACTGACTTTATCTCATAATTATGACTTTATCTGGCTGACTTTATCCCATAATTATGACTTTATCTCATATTTATGACTTTATCTGACTGACTTTATCTCTGACTATCTCATATTTATGACTTTATCTGACTTTCTCATATTTATGACTTTATCTGACTGACTTTATCTCATAATTATGACTTTATCTGACTGACTTTATCCCATAATTATGACTTTATCTCATAATTATGACTTTATCTGACTGACTTTATCCCATAATTATGACTTTATCTCATAATTATGACTTTATCTGACTGACTTTATCTCTGACTATCTCATATTTATGACTTTATCTGACTTTCTCATATTTATGACTTTATCTGACTGACTTTATCTCATAATTATGACTTTATCTGACTGACTTTATCTCTGACTTTATCTCATATGTATGACTTTATCTGACTGACTTTATCTCATAATTATGACTATCTGGCTGACTTTATCTCATATTTATGACTTTATCTGGCTGACTTTATCTCATATTTATGACTTTATCTGACTGACTTTATCTCATAATTATGACTTTATCTGACTGACTTTCTCATATTTATGACTTTATCTGACTGACTTTATCTCATAATTATGACTTTATCTGACTGACTTTATCCCATAATTATGACTTTATCTGGCTGACTTTATCTCATATTTATGACTTTATCTGGCTGACTTTATCTCATATTTATGACTTTATCTGACTGACTTTATCTCTGACTGACTCATATTTATGACTTTATCTGACTGACTTTATCTCATAATTATGACTTTATCTGACTTTATCTCATAATTATGACTTTATCTGACTTTATCTCATAATTATGACTTTATCTGACTGACTGACTCTCATATTTATGACTTTATCTGTCTGACTGACTCTCATATTTATGACTATCTGACTGACTTTATCTCTGACTATCTCATATTTATGACTATCTGACTGACGTTATCTCGTATTTATGACTTTATCTGGCTGGCTTTCTCATATTTATGACTATCTGACTGACGTTATCTCGTATTTATGACTTTATCTGACTGACTTTCTCATATTTATGACTTTATCTGACTGACTTTATCTCATAATTATGACTTTATCTGACTGACTTTATCTCATATTTATGACTTTATCTGACTGACTCTCATATTTATGACTTTATCTGACTTTCTCATATTTATGACTTTATCTGACTGACTTTATCTCATAATTATGACTTTATCTGACTGACTTTATCTCATATTTATGACTTTATCTGACTGACTCTCATATTTATGACTTTATCTGACTGACTTTATCTGACTTTCTCATAAATTTGACTTTACCTGACTGAATTTATCTCATAATTATGACTTTATCTGACTGACTTTATCTCATATTTATGACTTTATCTGACTGACTCTCATAATTATGACTTTATCTGACTGACTTTATCTCTGACTTTATCTCATATGTATGACTTTATCTGACTGACTTTATCTCATATTTATGACTTTATCTGACTGACTTTTATCTGACTTTATCTCATAATTATGACTTTATCTGACTGACTTTATCTCATAATTATGACTTTATCTGACTGACTTTTATCTGACTTTATCTCATATTTATGACTTTATCTCATAATTATGACTATCTGACTTTATCTCATAATTATGACTTTATCTGACTGACTATCTCATAATTATGACTTTATCTGGCTGACTTTACCTCATAATTATGACTTTATCTGACTGACTTTATCCCATAATTATGACTTTATCTGGCTGACTTTATCTCTGACTTTATCTCATATTTATGACTATCTGACTGACTTTATCTCTGACTTTATCTCATATTTATGACTATCTGACTGACTTTATCTCTGACTTTATCTCATATTTATGTCTTTATCTGACTGACTTTATCTCATATTTATGACTTTATCTGACTGACTTTATCCCATAATTATGACTTTATCTGGCTGACTTTATCTCTGACTTTATCTCATATTTATGACTATCTGACTGACTTTATCTCTGACTTTATCTCATATTTATGACTATCTGACTGACTTTATCTCTGACTTTATCTCATATTTATGTCTTTATCTGACTGACTTTATCTCATATTTATGACTTTATCTGACTGACTTCATCTCATATTTATGACTTTATCTGACTGACTCTCATATTTATGACTTTATCTGGCTGGCTTTCTCTCGTAATTATGACTTTATCTGGCTGACTTTCTCTCATAATTATGACTTTATCTGGCTGGCTTTATCTCATAATTATGACTTTATCTGACTGACTTTATATCTGACTATCTCATAATTATGACTCTATCTGACTGACTTTATCTCATATTTATGACTTTATCTCGCTGACTTTGTTATAATTATGACTTTATCTGGCTGACTTTATCTCATAATTATGACTTTATCTGACTGACTTTATCCCATAATTATGACTTTATCTGGCTGACTTTATCTCATAATTATGACTTTATCTGGCTGGCTTTATCTCGTAATTATGACTTTATCTGGCTGACTTTCTCTCATAATTATGACTTTATCTGGCTGACTTTCTCTCATAATTATGACTTTATCTGACTGGCTTTATCTCATATTTATGACTTTATCTGACTGACTTGATCTCATATTTATGACTTTATCTGGCTGACTTGATCTCATATTTATGACTTTATCTGGCTGGCTTTATCTCGTAATTATGACTTTATCTGGCTGACTTTATCTCATAATTATGACTTTATCTGGCTGACTTTCTCTCATAATTATGACTTTGTCTGGCTGGCTTTATCTCATAATTATGACTTTATCTGACTGACTTTATATCTGACTATCTCATAATTATGACTTTATCTGACTGACTTTATCTCATATTTATGACTTTATCTGACTGACTTTATCTCATAATTATGACTATCTGGCTGACTTTATCTCATATTTATGACTTTATCTGGCTGACTTTATCTCATATTTATGACTTTATCTGACTGACTTTATCTCATAATTATGACTTTATCTGACTGACTTTCTCATATTTATGACTTTATCTGACTGACTTTATCTCATAATTATGACTTTATCTGACTGACTTTATCCCATAATTATGACTTTATCTGGCTGACTTTATCTCATATTTATGACTTTATCTGGCTGACTTTATCTCATATTTATGACTTTATCTGACTGACTTTATCTCTGACTGACTCATATTTATGACTTTATCTGACTGACTTTATCTCATAATTATGACTTTATCTGACTTTATCTCATAATTATGACTTTATCTGACTGACTGACTCTCATATTTATGACTTTATCTGTCTGACTGACTCTCATATTTATGACTATCTGACTGACTTTATCTCTGACTATCTCATATTTATGACTATCTGACTGACGTTATCTCGTATTTATGACTTTATCTGGCTGGCTTTCTCATATTTATGACTATCTGACTGACGTTATCTCGTATTTATGACTTTATCTGACTGACTTTCTCATATTTATGACTTTATCTGACTGACTTTATCTCATAATTATGACTTTATCTGACTGACTTTATCTCATATTTATGACTTTATCTGACTGACTCTCATATTTATGACTTTATCTGACTTTCTCATATTTATGACTTTATCTGACTGACTTTATCTCATAATTATGACTTTATCTGACTGACTTTATCTCATATTTATGACTTTATCTGACTGACTCTCATATTTATGACTTTATCTGACTGACTTTATCTGACTTTATCTCATAAATTTGACTTTACCTGACTGAATTTATCTCATAATTATGACTTTATCTGACTGACTTTATCTCATATTTATGACTTTATCTGACTGACTCTCATAATTATGACTTTATCTGACTGACTTTATCTCTGACTTTATCTCATATGTATGACTTTATCTGACTGACTTTATCTCATATTTATGACTTTATCTGACTGACTTTTATCTGACTTTATCTCATAATTATGACTTTATCTGACTGACTTTATCTCTGACTATCTCATATTTATGACTTTATCTCATAATTATGACTATCTGACTTTATCTCATAATTATGACTTTATCTGACTGACTATCTCATAATTATGACTTTATCTGGCTGACTTTACCTCATAATTATGACTTTATCTGACTGACTTTATCCCATAATTATGACTTTATCTGGCTGACTTTATCTCTGACTTTATCTCATATTTATGACTATCTGACTGACTTTATCTCTGACTTTATCTCATATTTATGACTATCTGACTGACTTTATCTCTGACTTTATCTCATATTTATGTCTTTATCTGACTGACTTTATCTCATATTTATGACTTTATCTGACTGACTTTATCCCATAATTATGACTTTATCTGGCTGACTTTATCTCTGACTTTATCTCATATTTATGACTATCTGACTGACTTTATCTCTGACTTTATCTCATATTTATGACTATCTGACTGACTTTATCTCTGACTTTATCTCATATTTATGTCTTTATCTGACTGACTTTATCTCATATTTATGACTTTATCTGACTGACTTCATCTCATATTTATGACTTTATCTGACTGACTCTCATATTTATGACTTTATCTGGCTGGCTTTCTCTCGTAATTATGACTTTATCTGGCTGACTTTCTCTCATAATTATGACTTTATCTGGCTGGCTTTATCTCATAATTATGACTTTATCTGACTGACTTTATATCTGACTATCTCATAATTATGACTCTATCTGACTGACTTTATCTCATATTTATGACTTTATCTCGCTGACTTTGTTATAATTATGACTTTATCTGGCTGACTTGATCTCATATTTATGACTTTATCTGGCTGACTTGATCTCATATTTATGACTTTATCTGGCTGGCTTTATCTCGTAATTATGACTTTATCTGGCTGACTTTCTCTCATAATTATGACTTTATCTGGCTGACTTTCTCTCATAATTATGACTTTATCTGACTGACTTTATATCTGACTACCTCATAATTATGACTTTATCTGGCTGACTTTCTCTCATAATTATGACTTTATCTGGCTGGCTTTATCTCGTAATTATGACTTTATCTGGCTGACTTTCTCTCATAATTATGACTTTATCTGGCTGACTTTCTCTCATAATTATGACTTTATCTGACTGACTTTATATCTGACTACCTCATAATTATGACTTTATCTGACTGACTTTATCTCATAATTATGACTTTATCTGGCTGACTTTCTCTCATAATTATGACTTTGTCTGGCTGGCTTTATCTCATAATTATGACTTTATCTGACTGACTTTATATCTGACTATCTCATAATTATGACTTTATCTGACTGACTTTATCTCATATTTATGACTTTATCTGACTGACTTTATCTCATAATTATGACTATCTGGCTGACTTTATCTCATATTTATGACTTTATCTGGCTGACTTTATCTCATAATTATGACTTTATCTGACTGACTTTCTCATATTTATGACTTTATCTGACTGACTTTATCTCATAATTATGACTTTATCTGACTGACTTTATCCCATAATTATGACTTTATCTGGCTGACTTTATCTCATATTTATGACTTTATCTGGCTGACTTTATCTCATATTTATGACTTTATCTGACTGACTTTATCTCTGACTGACTCATATTTATGACTTTATCTGACTGACTTTATCTCATAATTATGACTTTATCTGACTTTATCTCATAATTATGACTTTATCTGACTTTATCTCATAATTATGACTTTATCTGACTGACTGACTCTCATATTTATGACTTTATCTGTCTGACTGACTCTCATATTTATGACTATCTGACTGACTTTATCTCTGACTATCTCATATTTATGACTATCTGACTGACGTTATCTCGTATTTATGACTTTATCTGGCTGGCTTTCTCATATTTATGACTATCTGACTGACGTTATCTCGTATTTATGACTTTATCTGACTGACTTTCTCATATTTATGACTTTATCTGACTGACTTTATCTCATAATTATGACTTTATCTGACTGACTTTATCTCATATTTATGACTTTATCTGACTGACTCTCATATTTATGACTTTATCTGACTTTCTCATATTTATGACTTTATCTGACTGACTTTATCTCATAATTATGACTTTATCTGACTGACTTTATCTCATATTTATGACTTTATCTGACTGACTCTCATATTTATGACTTTATCTGACTGACTTTATCTGACTTTATCTCATAAATTTGACTTTACCTGACTGAATTTATCTCATAATTATGACTTTATCTGACTGACTTTATCTCATATTTATGACTTTATCTGACTGACTTTTATCTGACTTTATCTCATAATTATGACTTTATCTGACTGACTTTATCTCTGACTATCTCATATTTATGACTTTATCTCATAATTATGACTATCTGACTTTATCTCATAATTATGACTTTATCTGACTGACTATCTCATAATTATGACTTTATCTGGCTGACTTTACCTCATAATTATGACTTTATCTGACTGACTTTATCCCATAATTATGACTTTATCTGGCTGACTTTATCTCTGACTTTATCTCATATTTATGACTATCTGACTGACTTTATCTCTGACTTTATCTCATATTTATGACTATCTGACTGACTTTATCTCTGACTTTATCTCATATTTATGTCTTTATCTGACTGACTTTATCTCATATTTATGACTTTATCTGACTGACTTTATCCCATAATTATGACTTTATCTGGCTGACTTTATCTCTGACTTTATCTCATATTTATGACTATCTGACTGACTTTATCTCTGACTTTATCTCATATTTATGACTATCTGACTGACTTTATCTCTGACTTTATCTCATATTTATGTCTTTATCTGACTGACTTTATCTCATATTTATGACTTTATCTGACTGACTTCATCTCATATTTATGACTTTATCTGACTGACTCTCATATTTATGACTTTATCTGGCTGGCTTTCTCTCGTAATTATGACTTTATCTGGCTGACTTTCTCTCATAATTATGACTTTATCTGGCTGGCTTTATCTCATAATTATGACTTTATCTGACTGACTTTATATCTGACTATCTCATAATTATGACTCTATCTGACTGACTTTATCTCATATTTATGACTTTATCTCGCTGACTTTGTTATAATTATGACTTTATCTGGCTGACTTTATCTCATAATTATGACTTTATCTGACTGACTTTATCCCATAATTATGACTTTATCTGGCTGACTTTATCTCATAATTATGACTTTATCTGGCTGACTTGATCTCATATTTATGACTTTATCTGGCTGACTTGATCTCATATTTATGACTTTATCTGGCTGGCTTTATCTCGTAATTATGACTTTATCTGGCTGACTTTCTCTCATAATTATGACTTTATCTGGCTGACTTTCTCTCATAATTATGACTTTATCTGGCTGACTTTCTCTCATAATTATGACTTTATCTGACTGACTTTATATCTGACTACCTCATAATTATGACTTTATCTGGCTGACTTTCTCTCATAATTATGACTTTATCTGGCTGGCTTTATCTCGTAATTATGACTTTATCTGGCTGACTTTCTCTCATAATTATGACTTTATCTGGCTGACTTTCTCTCATAATTATGACTTTATCTGACTGACTTTATATCTGACTACCTCATAATTATGACTTTATCTGACTGACTTTATCTCATAATTATGACTTTATCTGGCTGACTTTCTCTCATAATTATGACTTTGTCTGGCTGGCTTTATCTCATAATTATGACTTTATCTGACTGACTTTATATCTGACTATCTCATAATTATGACTTTATCTGACTGACTTTATCTCATATTTATGACTTTATCTGACTGACTTTATCTCATATTTATGACTTTATCTGGCTGACTTTATCTCATAATTATGACTTTATCTGACTGACTTTATCTCATAATTATGACTTTATCTGGCTGACTTTATCTCATAATTATGACTTTATCTGACTGACTTTATCCCATAATTATGACTTTATCTGGCTGACTTTATCTCATATTTATGACTTTATCTGACTGACTTTATCTCTGACTTTATCTCATATTTATGACTTTATCTGACTGACTTTATCTCATATTTATGACTTTATCTGACTGACTTTATCTCTGAGTTTATCCCATAATTATGACTTTATCTGACTGACTTTATCTCATATTTATGACTTTATCTGACTGACTTTATCTCATAATTATGACTTTATCTGATTGACTTTATCTCTGACTGACTCATATTTATGACTTTATCTGACTGACTTTCTCACATTTATGACTTTGACTGACTTTCTCATATTTATGACTTTATCTGACTGACTCTATCTCATAATTATGACTATCTGACTTTATCTCATAATTATGACTTTATCTGACTGACTGACTCTCATATTTATGACTTTATCTGACTGACTTCATCTCTGACTATCTCATATTTATGACTTTATCTGACTGACTCATATTTATGACTTTATCTGACTGACTCATATTTATGACTTTATCTGGCTGACTTTATCTCATATTTATGACTTTATCTGACTGGCTTTATCTCGTAATTATGACTTTATCTGACTGACTTTATCTGGCTGACTTTATCTCATATTTATGACTTTATCTCTGACTATCTCATATTTATGACTTTATCTGGCTGGCTTTTTCTCGTAATTATGACTTTATCTGACTGACTTTATCTCATAATTATGACTTTATCTGGCTGACTTTATCCCATAATTATGACTTTATCTCATATTTATGACTTTATCTGACTGACTTTATCTCTGACTATCTCATATTTATGACTTTATCTGACTTTCTCATATTTATGACTTTATCTGACTGACTTTATCTCATAATTATGACTTTATCTGACTGACTTTATCCCATAATTATGACTTTATCTCATAATTATGACTTTATCTGACTGACTTTATCTCTGACTATCTCATATTTATGACTTTATCTGACTTTCTCATATTTATGACTTTATCTGACTGACTTTATCTCTGACTTTATCTCATATGTATGACTTTATCTGACTGACTTTATCTCATAATTATGACTATCTGGCTGACTTTATCTCTGACTTTATCTCATATGTATGACTTTATCTGACTGACTTTATCTCATAATTATGACTATCTGGCTGACTTTATCTCATATTTATGACTTTATCTGGCTGACTTTATCTCATATTTATGACTTTATCTGACTGACTTTATCTCATAATTATGACTTTATCTGACTGACTTTCTCATATTTATGACTTTATCTGGCTGACTTTATCTCATATTTATGACTTTATCTGACTGACTTTATCTCTGACTGACTCATATTTATGACTTTATCTGACTGACTTTATCTCATAATTATGACTTTATCTGGCTGACTTTATCTCATATTTATGACTTTATCTGGCTGACTTTATCTCATATTTATGACTTTATCTGACTGACTTTATCTCTGACTGACTCATATTTATGACTTTATCTGACTGACTTTATCTCATAATTATGACTTTATCTGACTTTATCTCATAATTATGACTTTATCTGGCTGACTTTCTCTCATAATTATGACTTTATCTGACTGACTTTATATCTGACTACCTCATAATTATGACTTTATCTGACTGACTTTATCTCTGACTGACTCATATTTATGACTTTATCTGACTGACTTTATCTCATAATTATGACTTTATCTGACTTTATCTCATAATTATGACTTTATCTGACTGACTGACTCTCATATTTATGACTTTATCTGTCTGACTGACTCTCATATTTATGACTTTATCTGACTGACTTTATCTCATAATTATGACTTTATCTGACTTTCTCTCATAATTATGACTTTATCTGACTTTATCTCATAATTATGACTTTATCTGACTGACTGACTCTCATATTTATGACTTTATCTGTCTGACTGACTCTCATATTTATGACTATCTGACTGACTTTATCTCTGACTATCTCATATTTATGACTATCTGACTGACGTTATCTCGTATTTATGACTTTATCTGTCTGACTGACTCATATTTATGACTATCTGACTGACTTTATCTCGTATTTATGACTTTATCTGACTGACTTTATCTCATATTTATGACTTTATCTGACTGACTTTATCTCATAATTATGACTTTATCTGACTGACTCTCATATTTATGACTTTATCTGACTTTCTCATATTTATGACTTTATCTGACTGACTTTATCTCATATTTATGACTTTATCTGACTGACTTTATCTCATATTTATGACTTTATCTGACTGACTTTATCTCATAATTATGACTTTATCTGACTGACTTTATCTCATAATTATGACTTTATCTGACTGACTCTCATATTTATGACTTTATCTGACTTTCTCATATTTATGACTTTATCTGACTGACTTTATCTCATAATTATGACTTTATCTGACTGACTTTATCTCATATTTATGACTTTATCTGACTGACTTTATCTCATAAATTTGACTTTACCTGACTGAATTTATCTCATAATTATGACTTTACCTGACTGAATTTATCTCATAATTATGACTTTATCTGACTGACTTTATCTCTGACTTTATCTCATATTTATGACTTTATCTCTGACTATCTCATATTTATGACTTTATCTGGCTGGCTTTTTCTCGTAATTATGACTTTATCTGACTGACTTTATCTCATAATTATGACTTTATCTGGCTGACTTTATCCCATAATTATGACTTTATCTCATATTTATGACTTTATCTGACTGACTTTATCTCTGACTATCTCATATTTATGACTTTATCTGACTTTCTCATATTTATGACTTTATCTGACTGACTTTATCTCATAATTATGACTTTATCTGACTGACTTTATCCCATAATTATGACTTTATCTCATAATTATGACTTTATCTGACTGACTTTATCTCTGACTATCTCATATTTATGACTTTATCTGACTGACTTTATCTCTGACTTTATCTCATATGTATGACTTTATCTGACTGACTTTATCTCATAATTATGACTTTATCTGACTGACTTTATCTCATAATTATGACTATCTGGCTGACTTTATCTCTGACTTTATCTCATATGTATGACTTTATCTGACTGACTTTATCTCATAATTATGACTATCTGGCTGACTTTATCTCATATTTATGACTTTATCTGGCTGACTTTATCTCATATTTATGACTTTATCTGACTGACTTTATCTCATAATTATGACTTTATCTGACTGACTTTCTCATATTTATGACTTTATCTGGCTGACTTTATCTCATATTTATGACTTTATCTGACTGACTTTATCTCTGACTGACTCATATTTATGACTTTATCTGACTGACTTTATCTCATAATTATGACTTTATCTGGCTGACTTTATCTCATATTTATGACTTTATCTGACTGACTTTATCTCTGACTGACTCATATTTATGACTTTATCTGACTGACTTTATCTCATAATTATGACTTTATCTGACTTTATCTCATAATTATGACTTTATCTGGCTGACTTTCTCTCATAATTATGACTTTATCTGACTGACTTTATATCTGACTACCTCATAATTATGACTTTATCTGACTGACTTTATCTCATAATTATGACTTTATCTGGCTGACTTTCTCTCATAATTATGACTTTATCTGACTTTATCTCATAATTATGACTTTATCTGACTGACTGACTCTCATATTTATGACTTTATCTGTCTGACTGACTCTCATATTTATGACTATCTGACTGACTTTATCTCTGACTATCTCATATTTATGACTATCTGACTGACGTTATCTCGTATTTATGACTTTATCTGTCTGACTGACTCATATTTATGACTATCTGACTGACTTTATCTCTGACTGACTCATATTTATGACTTTATCTGACTGACTTTATCTCATAATTATGACTTTATCTGGCTGACTTTATCTCATATTTATGACTTTATCTGACTGACTTTATCTCTGACTGACTCATATTTATGACTTTATCTGACTGACTTTATCTCATAATTATGACTTTATCTGGCTGACTTTATCTCATATTTATGACTTTATCTGGCTGACTTTATCTCATATTTATGACTTTATCTGACTGACTTTATCTCTGACTGACTCATATTTATGACTTTATCTGACTGACTTTATCTCATAATTATGACTTTATCTGACTTTATCTCATAATTATGACTTTATCTGGCTGACTTTCTCTCATAATTATGACTTTATCTGACTTTATCTCATAATTATGACTTTATCTGACTGACTGACTCTCATATTTATGACTTTATCTGTCTGACTGACTCTCATATTTATGACTATCTGACTGACTTTATCTCTGACTATCTCATATTTATGACTATCTGACTGACGTTATCTCGTATTTATGACTTTATCTGTCTGACTGACTCATATTTATGACTATCTGACTGACTTTATCTCGTATTTATGACTTTATCTGACTGACTTTATCTCATATTTATGACTTTATCTGACTGACTTTATCTCATAATTATGACTTTATCTGACTGACTCTCATATTTATGACTTTATCTGACTTTCTCATATTTATGACTTTATCTGACTGACTTTATCTCATAATTATGACTTTATCTGACTGACTTTATCTCATATTTATGACTTTATCTGACTGACTTTATCTCATATTTATGACTTTATCTGACTGACTTTATCTGACTTTATCTCATAAATTTGACTTTACCTGACTGAATTTATCTCATAATTATGACTTTACCTGACTGAATTTATCTCATAATTATGACTTTATCTGACTGACTTTATCTCTGACTTTATCTCATATGTATGACTTTATCTGACTGACTTTATCTCTGACTTTATCTCATATGTATGACTTTATCTGACTGACTTTATCTCTGACTTTATCTCATATGTATGACTTTATCTGACTGACTTTATCTCATATTTATGACTTTATCTGACTGACTTTTATCTGACTTTATCTCATAATTATGACTTTATCTGACTGACTTTATCTCTGACTATCTCATATTTATGACTTTATCTCATAATTATGACTATCTGACTTTATCTCATAATTATGACTTTATCTGACTTTATCTCATAATTATGACTTTATCTGACTGACTTTATCTCTGACTGACTCATATTTATGACTTTATCTGACTGACTTGATCTCATATTTATGACTTTATCTGACTGACTTTATCTCTGACTTTATCTCATATGTATGACTTTATCTGACTGACTTTATCTCATATTTATGACTTTATCTGACTGACTTTTATCTGACTTTATCTCATAATTATGACTTTATCTGACTGACTTTATCTCTGACTATCTCATATTTATGACTTTATCTCATAATTATGACTATCTGACTTTATCTCATAATTATGACTTTATCTGACTTTATCTCATAATTATGACTTTATCTGACTGACTTTATCTCTGACTGACTCATATTTATGACTTTATCTGACTGACTTGATCTCATATTTATGACTTTATCTCATATTTATGACTTTATCTGACTGACTTTATCCCATAATTATGACTTTATCTGACTGACTTTATCTCATATTTATGACTTTATCTGACTGACTTTATCTCTGACTTTATCTCATATGTATGACTTTATCTGACTGACTTTATCTCATATTTATGACTTTATCTGACTGACTTTTATCTGACTTTATCTCATAATTATGACTTTATCTGACTGACTTTATCTCTGACTATCTCATATTTATGACTTTATCTCATAATTATGACTATCTGACTTTATCTCATAATTATGACTTTATCTGACTTTATCTCATAATTATGACTTTATCTGACTGACTTTATCTCTGACTGACTCATATTTATGACTTTATCTGACTGACTTGATCTCATATTTATGACTTTATCTCATATTTATGACTTTATCTGACTGACTTTATCCCATAATTATGACTTTATCTGACTGACTTTATCTCATATTTATGACTTTATCTGACTGACTTTATCTCATAATTATGACTATCTGACTGACTCTCATATTTATGACTTTATCTGGCTGACTTTATCTCATATTTATGACTTTATCTCATATTTATGACTTTATCTGACTGACTTTATCTCATATTTATGACTTTATCTGGCTGGCTTTATCTCATAATTATGACTTTATCTGACTGACTTTATCCCATAATTATGACTTTATCTGACTGACTTTATCTCATATTTATGACTTTATCTCATAATTATGACTTTACCTGATTGACTCTCATATTTATGACTTTATCTGACTGACTCTCATATTTATGACTTTATCTGACTGACTTTATCTGACTTTATCTCATAATTATGACTTTATCTGACTGACTTTATCTCATATTTATGACTTTATCTGACTTTATCTCATAATTATGACTTTATCTGACTTTATCTTATAATTATGACTTTATCTGACTGACTTTATCTCTGACTGACTCATATTTATGACTTTATCTGACTGACTTGATCTCATATTTATGACTTTATCTGACTGACTTTATCTCATATTTATGACTTTATCTCATATTTATGACTTTATCTGACTGACTTTATCTCATATTTATGACTTTATCTGACTTTATCTTATAATTATGACTTTATCTGACTGACTTTATCTCATATTTATGACTTTATCTGACTGACTTTATCTCATATTTATGACTTTATCTCATATTTATGACTTTATCTGACTGACTTTATCTCATATTTATGACTATCTGACTTTATCTCATAATTATGACTTTATCTGACTGACTCTCATATTTATGACTTTATCTGGCTGACTTTATCTCATATTTATGACTATCTGACTTTATCTCATAATTATGACTTTATCTGACTGACTTTATCCCATGATTATGACTTTATCTGACTGACTTTCTCATATTTATGACTTTATCTGACTGACTCTCATATTTATGACTTTATCTGGCTGACTTTATCTCATATTTATGACTATCTCATAATTATGACTTTATCTGGCTGACTTTATCTCATATTTATGACTTTATCTCATATTTATGACTTTATCTGGCTGACTTTATCTCATATTTATGACTTTATCTCATAATTATGACTTTATCTGGCTGACTTTATCTCATATTTATGACTATCTGACTTTATCTCATAATTATGACTTTATCTGACTGACTTTATCCTATAATTATGACTTTATCTGACTGACTTTATCTCTGACTGACTCATATTTATGACTTTATCTGACTGACTTGATCTCATATTTATGACTTTATCTGACTGACTCTCATATTTATGACTTTATCTGGCTGACTTTATCTCATATTTATGACTTTATCTCATAATTATGACTTTATCTGGCTGACTTTATCTCATATTTATGACTTTATCTCATATTTATGACTTTATCTCATAATTATGACTATCTGACTTTATCTCATAATTATGACTTTATCTGACTGACTTTATCCCATAATTATGACTTTATCTGACTGACTTTATCTCATATTTATGACTTTATCCCATAATTATGACTTTATCTGACTGACTCTCATATTTATGACTTTATCTGGCTGACTTTATCCCATAATTATGACTTTATCTGGCTGACTTTATCCCATAATTATGACTTTATCTGGCTGACTTTATCTCATATTTATGACTTTATCTGACTGACTTTATCTCATATTTATGACTTTATCTGGCTGACTTTATCTCATATTTATGACTTTATCTGGCTGACTTTATCTCATAATTATGACTTTATCTGGCTGACTTTATCTCATAATTATGACTTTATCTGACTGACTTTATCTCATAATTATGACTTTATCTGACTGACTTTATCTCATATTTATGACTTTATCTGACTGACTCTCATATTTATGACTTTATCTGGCTGACTTTATCTCATATTTATGAATTTATCTGACTTTATCTCATATTTATGACTTTACCTGACTGACTTTCTCATATTTATGACTTTATTTGGCTGACTTTCTTATATTTATGACTTTATCTATTAATTAGCTATGTGGTGATGTTGAGGATTATTAAACCTCTGAGGTTTTGTTTGATTATCAATAGCAATAATGCACAACCCTTTCTGGATTCTTTCAGAGCTGATAAACGTCTAGGGAACAAAAGCTTCCATATGAGTTGATTTAGTTCTGCAGAAGAAACCGCTCAATGTGATTGGCTGCCGTCTCCAGTGACGGGCGGCTCAGGTAAAATCACTGCCTGATGTTCGCTGACGGCAGACGCCGTGGTGATGATGATGATTGTTTGTGTTTGTGCTGTTGGCTTCAATCAGCTCGCGGTGGGTTTTCTGAATGAATCTGCTGTAAACAGTGAATCGCTTTAATCAGCTCAGCAAATTTAACACAAACTCTTTGAGCTCTCGGGGTAAATCCATTCAACAACGGCAATAAGTGAACTGTAAACACATTTGTTTTAAGATGAACAAACATTGAGTCATTCATCATGAGCGTGGGATAGTGTATGATCTGTGTTCTGCCACATAACAGAAAAATCATGCTTTTATAAATTACAATTATGACATGAAGAAGAAGAATTCTAAGTCATAATTATGAAATGTACTTCAGTCAACTATAATTATCATTTTAATTATTTTATCTCATAATGATGACCTTTTTATATCATCATTTTGAGATCTCGTAATAATGAAGTTTTGTCAATTTCAACTGTCATAATTTCAGCTTTTCATCTCATACGACTATAATTAAAAATTATGTCATATTTCCGATTGACCAAAGCATGATTTTGTTTCTTGTGTTGTAAATGGGTTTCTGCAGGATCTCAGTCGTGTTGAATGAAACATGATTTGTGTTCGTGTGCTCGTGTTCGCTGTGGTTTAAACTACAGTCACCTTTAATCCTACGGCTTCAAAAGCCCAATAAAGTGGAACATCATAAAGCGTTTGTCAGACTCATAAAGAGAGTATTGTACCGCAAGAACGATTCCTCCCTCGAGTGGAAACTGAACCGGTGACAAAAACCCCAAACTGACCCAAACCCTGTCACCGGTGATCGCTATCAGGTTTCTATGGCGACGTGGTCAGAGGAAAAGTGAACGTACGCGTGACTTCACAGAATCCACCTTTACACTCGCTCTGTGTGTGTGTGTGTGTAAGGGAGAGAGAGGTAAACGGAGGGTCTCTGATGATGAGATTAAATGCAGCCAGGCAGACTGTCTCCTTTAGCCCCCGACACACACACACTCCCTCATGCTGGGCTCATTGTTTAGGTATTACTTGCTCTTTAGGCTCTTAAATTACCAGAGCAATTGATCCCTCTGCCCTCCTGCAAGGCCTCCAGGCCCACTGCAGGAATCACACACACACACACACACACACACACACACGTTCAGATAACAGCAGGTCACTGCTGCTCTCTGCTGGTGATGAGAGGAACTGCAGCCTGACTCATCCATTGACACACAGATGTGATTCACTGAGTCACTGAATGGGGTCAAATCCCTCATCCTTTCAACATCTGCTGGATCTTCCTGGAAGACACCGGTCTGTGCTTTTGAAGTGAAATACTCCACAGTTCACAAGAGCATCAGTGAGGACAGACATGGGCTCTAAATCATCAAACACATTCATCCACATGTCTCTGTCTATCCCTCTGTCTATCTATCCGTCTGTCTATCTATCTATCTATCCGTCTGTCCTTTCTATCTGTCTGTCTATCTATCTGTCTGTCTCTCTATCCCTCTGTCTATCTATCTATCTGTCTGTCCTTTCTATCTGTCTGTCTATCTATCTGTCTGTCTCTCTATCCCTCTGTCTATCTATCTATCTATCTATCTGTCTGTATATCTATCTGTCTGTCTGTCTATCTGTCTGTCTCTCTATCCCTCTGTCTATCTATCTATCTGTCTGTCCTTTCTATCTGTCTGTATATGTATCTGTCTGTCTATCTTATCCCTCTGTCTATCTATCTATCTGTCTGTCATTTCTATCTGTCTGTCTATCTATCCCTCTGTCTATCTATCTATCAGTCTGTCCTTTCTATCTGTCTGTCTATCTATCTGTCTGTCTGTCTCTCTATCCCTCTGTCTATCTATCTATCTGTCTGTCCTTTCTATCTGTCTGTATATCTATCTGTCTGTCTATCTTATCCCTCTGTCTATCTATCTGTCCGTCTGTCCTTTCTATCTGTCTGTCTGTCTATCTATCTGTCTGTCTGTCTCTCTATCCCTCTGTCTATCTATCTATTTGTCTGTCCTTTCTATCTGTCTGTATATCTATCTGTCTGTCTATCCCTCTGTCTATCTATCTATCCGTCTGTCCTTTCTCTGTCTGTCTATCTATCCCTCTGTCTATCTATCTATCCGTCTGTCCTTTCTATCTGTCTGTCTATCTATCTGTCTATCCCTCTGTCTATCTATCTGTCTGTCCTTTCTGTCTGTCTGTCTATCCCTCTGTCTATCTATCCGTCTGTCCTTTCTATCTGTCTATCTATCTATCTGTCTTCCTATCTGTCTGTCTATCTATCTATCCGTCTGTCCTTTCTATCTGTCTGTCTATCTGTCTGTCTATCTATCTGTCTGTCTATCTATCTATCTATCTGTCTATCTATCTATCTATCCGTCTGTCCTTTCTATCTGTCTGTCTATCCCTCTGTCCATCTATCTATCTGTCTGTCCTTTCTATCTATCTGTCTATCTATCTATCCCTCTGTCTATCTATCTATCCCTCTGTCTATCTCTCTATCTGTCTGTCCTTTCTGTCTGTCTATCTATATGTCTATCCCTCTGTCTATCTATCTATCCGTCTGTCCTGTCTATCTGTCTATCTATCTATCCGTCTGTCCTTTCTGTCTGTCTATCTATCTGTCTATCTATCTGTCTATCTATCTGTCTATCCCTCTGTCTATCTATCTATCCGTCTGTCCTTTCTATCTGTCTGTCTATCTGTCTATCTATCCCTCTGTCTATCTATCCCTCTGTCTATCTATCTATCTATCCGTCTGTCCTTTCTATCTGTCTGTCTATCTATCCATCTATCCGTCTGTCCTTTCTATCTGTCTATCTATCTATCCCTCTGTCTATCTATCTGTCTGTCTCACTATCCCTCTGTCTATCTATCTATCTGTCTGTCCTTTCTGTCTGTCTATCTATCTGTCTGTCTATTTATCTATATATCTATCTGTCTGTCTTTCTTTCTGTCTGTCTATCTATCCGTCCGTGGTCATGTGATCTTGAGGTCTGTGT
>CM077198.1:582500-720703 GCA_039654625.1 Rhinogobio ventralis
GCCTGTGGCTTCTGGCCCTCTGGTGGTTGAGAGTGGCTCTTCTTCACTTCTCTCATAAATCACTTTCTGTTGTTTTGAATGATCTGTGGTCAGTTTTTATCATGTTCTCGGTGTACGGCTCTGAAATATACATCATTATTATAGGTTTATGAAAGTGTATTTGCATGGTTTTGAAGACACAGAGATCTAGTGTGTCTTTTAATGGGCTAATGACTGTCATAACTTCTGTTGTTATAGTTGATGTCTGAGGAGTGTATGAATCGTTCACTGCAGGTTTAATAAGCACACGATCACTCCTGATCTGCTGTACATGTTTGAGTCACACTCTTGATGTGTTTGATCCGTGACCACAAAACATTCGGCAGAAACTCCATCCCATAGTCAAGCCCCACATCCTGTGATTTCATTAGAACTTTTAAACAACTTTCTCTTTCTAACAACAAGCAGAGTGTTTAATGTGTGTGTGTGTGTGTGTGTTACAGGAGACTGAGATTGACAGTATTCATCAACTGGTGGTTGGTGCAACAGAAAATGTGAAAGAAGGAAATGAAGATATTAGAGAGGTAAGAAAACGTCTCCGGTTACTAACGTAACCTCGGTTCCCTGAGAGGCGGGAACAAGACACTGCATAAAACGCTGCGGGAAATCCCTTTCCTTATAATGGACGTACCCTTAGACCAAGCCCAGGAAGATGCAATGGCTCTCGTAGAATGTGCCCTGATGTGGAAAGGGCAGTCCTGGCCCAGACTAGCATACGCCAACGCGATAGCATCCACTATCCAGTGGGACAGCCTCTGTTTAGAAACAGCACGTCCTTTAGAACAGCCCCCATAGAACACAGAGCTGGTCTGACTGTCGTAAGGAGGCCGTTCTATTAACGTATACCTTGAGCGCCCTAACCGGGCTCGACTGGAGGTAGAGAGAGGGCTTTTAGAACCAAAGCCAGGTCCCACGGCGGCACAGAAGGCGGCCGTGGAGGATGTAACCTCCTCGCTCCTTTGAGAAATTTTACCACCAAATCATGCTTACCGATCGACTGCCTGGATATCGGGGAGCCAAACGAGGCAATAGCAGCTACATAAACCTTCAGAGTGGAAGGCAGACTGTCATTAACCATTCTAAGTTGTAGAAAACGTATCACGTCTGAAACAGGGCAGTTAAACGGGTCGATAGCATGCTCACAGCACCATTTCTCAAATACTCCCCATTTTAGAGCATAAAGGCACCTGGTGGCTGGCGCACGGGACTCTGCCTTCGAATGTCATCGCCACGCTCACAAAGCGCTTAAACCTTCTAACGACCCTGAAGCATCCACATGTGAAGTTTCCACAGCTCCGGACTGGGGTGCCATATCACGCCGTTCGCTTGTGACAGCAGGTCCCTTCTGAGAGGAATTTGCCATGGAAAGGCTGTCAGCATCTCCCTGAGATCCGGAAACCATGGCTGGTTGGGCCAGTTGGGAGCGACGAGAATCACAGATGCTCTCTCCTCCCTGATTTTGCATAGTACCAGAGGCAAACTCTTCACCGGAGGGAACGCATAGAGCTTGGCTCTCGGCCAGCTCGACGTCAGAGCAACCCCACGACCGCAGGGAGTGGGACAGCGAGAAGAACAGCGGGCAATGCGCGTTCTCACTCGTCGCAAATAGATCCAATTCCACCTTCCCGAATTGGGCCCATATCTCCCTCACCACTCCGGGGTGAAGTCTCCACTCTCCCTGAGGAATCTCGTTCCTCGAAAGCAAGTCCGCTCTGCGGTTTAAGCGCCCGGGGATGTAATTCGCCCTGATGGAGAGAAGATGTCGATCCGCCCACAAAAGGAGGTTTGCAGACTGCTTGAAAAGGGTTCTGGATCCAACCCGAGGTGGACGTGTCCGTAGTGACAACGATGCGGTTCGTCACCATGCCCAGAGGCAAGCCCCGCTTGTATTTGTCTGGGCTGCGCCACGGTGTCAGAGCTTTGATGCAACTGTGATTGACCGGAATGCACAAATGGCCTGATGTCCACGATCTCCACGGGACTTGAGACTTGAGCCAGAACTGAAGCGGGTGCAAGAATGGTCTCCACACGCTGATGAGAAAGACTAGCCCTTATAGTTATCGAGTCGAAGCAAACTCCCAGATAGGTTATCGACTGACACGGGGTGAACGTACTCTTCTGCATATTCACTCGTAGACCCAGGCTTTCAAGATGATGCATCAACGCGTGTATCACTGATCAGCACATCCCGTGAATGGGCTAGAATCAACCAGTTGTCCAGGTAGTTTAAGATAAGCATACCGCTCTGTCTGAGAGGGGATAACGCTGCATCCACACACTTTGAAAATGTGCGGGGGGCTAAAGCCAAGCCGAACGAGAGAACTGCGTACTGATATGCTTCTCCTTTGAACGCGAGCCTCAGGAAGTGCCTGTGACGCGACGGTATCTGAATGTGAAAGTAAGCGTCCTTTAAAAACACTGATGCAAACCAGTCCCCGGGGCAGATTTGCACCAGGATCTGCTTCAGCGTTGTCATTCTGAACGCGTGCTTGTAAAGGGCTTGATTTATGGGTCTCAGATCGAGAATTGGACGGAGGCCTCCGTCTTTCTTTGATGCAACAAAATACCGGCTGTAAAAAACGCTTTCCCGCTCGCTCAGAGGGACATGTTCTATCACTCCTTTTGCGAGCAGACTGTAAACTTCCTGTCTTAGAATCAGGGCGTTTTTGGGTAGAGTTAGTGATGGAACAACACCGTTGAAACGGGGTGGTCTGCGTCTGAACTGAAAGGAATATCCGTGTTGGACTATATCCAGAATCCAGCGCGATATGCCCGGAATGGTTCTCCACGTTTCGAGAAAAAGAGACAGCTGTTGAATACTGCTCTCGACAGCTGCTGCCGGCGGCGGTGTAGCTAAAGCTAGATCTACCCCCAGCGAGACTGAGAGTGCTGGACGGAACACAGCTCGCGCTGGCTGTGTTGCGGTTCTGCACTGCTCTGAGGCAGGGCGAGAGATGCAGTGTAAGGAGGATGAGGAAAAGCGGGATCTAGGCTGCCCTTGGAATGAGCGACGAGGCATCACGTGGCTCATAGCTTTTCGCGCCTCAGCGAAACGCTCAACCACTGACTCCACGGCGTCACCAAAGAGGCCGGAGGGAGTAATAGGTGCGTTGAGGAGGGTCTTACGGTCCGTGTCCTTCAGGTCAGCTAAGGTTAGCCAAAGGTGCCTGTGGAGGACTACCATGAAACCCATAGCGCGGCCAATGGCTTGGACGGAGCTCTTGGTTGCCATGAGGGCGAAGTCCGTCGCCACGCACAGGTCTCTGACGCTGCATTCACACGGGGCGGCAGTGTCAACGCTTCTCATTTACTTTGAATGGGTGACGTCATGCGTTGCCGAACTGAATTGTGGGTTCCGTTGCGTCGCGTCACTGGTGTTGCTCGCGGCAGAAGTTGAAACGTTTTCAACTTTTCAAGCGCCAACGCAGGCGTCTCATCCAATCAGATCGCCTATGCAAATACCCTAGCGCAGACGCTAGCCAATTGCGTTCATGCAACACCGGAAAAGTAGTATGATTGGTTGTTGTCACTATGACGGTCGCGTCAGCACCAAGCTTCAGACACGCTCTCCATCAAGCGTTGACGCAGATGCCCCGTGTGAATGCAGCGTGAATGCAGCTGCTCGGAAGCAGCCCAATCCTTCTCCGACGCCGAGATGGACATAGACCTCCTCCCTGGATGCGCCGAAGGAAACGAAGTCGGCGACGGCGGGGGGAGGATGGAAAGCCTCCCCCGAGAAGACAACTGGAGAGTGGGGAGAACGGCGGTCCCAGGCGTCTCCTTGAACAGGGCCCACCAGCGGCTCGTTGGTGGCGGTGGGCCTTGTTCCTGTAATGGAACGTGCGTGGTCCCTCCTGGCTCTCAGGATACGACCTAGCAGCTCTGCGCAGTGGGTGCAGCCGGAATCCAGCAAGGCCGCTTCAGCATGGGCCAGGCCCAGGCAAGCCACGCAGTAAGGGTGGGGACAAAAGGGCCCGCGCAGATGCTGCAGATGGTTGCCATTGGATAAAAGAGTAAATTCTCAGCAGCTAAGACGATGAGTGTGAAGGAAGAGATTCTGAGGTAATATCGCGCGGCAATTGGACAGTTTTTCCTAACTGGCGTTAGCCTATAAGATTTCAGGAAATTATAAAAAAAGGGATTTCCCGCAGTGTTTTACGCAGTGTTGAAGTGACCGCTCTTGAAAGGGAACCACACACTCGCACGCACACACACATGTACTCACACACACACACAGATTCATATACAGCGCAGTGGAAAGTAAACGTATCTGAATGGTTGAAAAACAAAAATCGTGTTTTTCACACTCAGAATGAATGAAGCAGAGTCATGCTGCGCCCTGGTAACACAATTCTGATTATAATATTCCAGTTGTGAGGTGTTGAACTGCACACATTAGCGCTGTTACTCACACATTTGCAGTGCCAGTATCTCTGATTCTGCTCGTGTAATAACAGCGTGTCATCATTGACATACTGAGTCATATTTATGAGATCAAAAGATGTTATAACATACTAAATCATAATTGAGATCATCAGAACTGACTTTAAAAAAAGTGATGAAATGCTGAAAATTATGACATCATAATTCAAAATTGACATGTCAAAATTATGACATGCTAAGTCATTATTAAGATGAAAAGTCAAAATGATCTCATACAGTCATAATTGAAAAATGTATCATATTGGTGTTTTTGGAGAACGGCAGGCTGATTGTTACAGTGATTTTTACTACGGTAACATCCCTTTCCTGAAACAAGCGCATCAATATTTAACGAGTCACGTGTTGTTCAGAACATCATATTTATTAAAAATGCATAAAATAATGGTTAGGATGTGGACACGTGGAAATATACCATTGCTTTCACTTCATTAAGAAAAAATCATGCTTTTGTGAATATATATATATTTTTATATATTTATATATATATATAATATAATATATATATATTATATTATATATATTTTATATTATATATATTTTATATTGTTAAATCACAATTTTTTTAATAACAATAATAACATCAATAACAATAATGACAATAATAGTAATAACAATCTCCACTACATCACAATAACAGTACATCATTACCAGTGCTAAGACTAAATTAATAGTGCAATTTTGTTGTAAATTACAACATAGTGGTCATGTATGTCTTATAATATCATTATTATTATTATTATTTACTCTCTCTATTATATAGTATCCAAGTAATCATATTCCACTCTGTTATAATTATATCACCATTTATAATATCAATATAATTAATAAGAACAATTATGATCATCACTACTACTATTTTTATACATTGACAGTCACCCCATAATCACAACGCCATGATCCCTCATATTTTGCCAACACCATTTCTTTGTATCTTGATTTAAATCTGTGAATATTTGGGCATTGCTTGAGCTGTTTCCCCAACCCATTCAGAAGTCTGACACCACACACAGATACACACAATTATGACATAAGATGGAATTATGACATAAAAAATCAAAACTTGCACTTGAAAACTTAGTTGGTATGCTAATTTTGAAGTATGTTGTCATAATTTTGACATTTTTTCAAAACTGAGTGGAAAATAAAGTTATAATTAATTAAGACAAAAGTTGGAATTTACATACTGTCAAAATTATGAGATAAAAGAAATTAGGAAATTATGACTTGAAACGTTATGATTATGACAATCGAAACTGACAATTTGAAATTCTATGACAATATCATAATTTTTATTTTTATATCATAATTTCAACTTTTACGTCTTATAATTATGACTTAGTATAAGTATGATTTACCAAAGCATGATTGTTTTTGGGCTTCCACACTCATTTGTCATTTTTAGAGTCAGTAAATTAAGTCCTGCCATGTTCTTACTATGTTTGTGTGTGTGTCTGTGTGTGTGTGTGTGTGTGTGTGTGTGTGTGTGTGTGTCTCTGTCTCTCTCTCTCTGTCTCTCTCTCTCTGTCTCTCTCTCTCTCTCTGTCTCTCTCTCTCCGTCTCTGTGTCTCTCTCTTTCTCTCTCTCTGTGTGTCTCTCTCTCTCTCTCTGTCTCTCTCTCTCTCTCTGTGTCTCTCTCTCTGTGTCTCTCTCTCTCTCTCTCTCTCTCTGTGTCTCTCTCTCTCTCTCTCTCTCTCTCTCTCTCTCTCTCTCTCTCTCTGTCTCTCTCTCTCTGTCTCTCTCTCTCTCTGTGTCTCTCTCTCTCTGTGTCTCTGTGTCTCTGTGTCTCTGTGTCTCTGTGTCTCTGTGTCTCTCTGTCTCTCTGTCTCTCTGTCTCTCTCTCGCTCTGTGTCTCTCTCTCTCTGTCTCTCTCTCTCTCTCTCTCTCTCTCTGTGTCTCTGTGTCTCTGTGTCTCTGTGTCTCTGTGTCTCTCTGTCTCTGTGTCTCTGTGTCTCTGTGTCTCTGTGTCTCTGTGTCTCTGTGTCTCTGTGTCTCTCTGTCTCTCTGTCTCTCTGTCTCTCTGTCTCTCTGTCTCTCTGTCTCTCTGTCTCTCTCTCGCTCTGTGTCTCTCTCTCTCTGTGTCTCTCTCTCTCTCTCTCTCTCTCTCTCTCTCTCTCTCTCTGTCTCTCTGTCTCTCTGTCTCTCTGTCTCTCTGTCTCTCTGTCTCTCTGTCTCTCTGTCTCTCTGTCTCTCTGTCTCTCTGTCTCTCTGTCTCTCTCTCTCTCTCTGTCTCTCTCTCTCTCTCTGTCTCTCTCTCTCTCTCTCTCTGTCTCAGGCCATCAAGAATAACGCCGGCTTCCGCGTGTGGATCCTGTTTTTCCTGGTCATGTGCTCGTTCTCGCTGCTGTTTCTGGACTGGTACGACGGCTGAAGGAGCTCAATCATCTGAATGTGCAGCATATGAAATCATATTTAATAAACCCCAGTCTCAGTCCCAACTCCCTGTGATTGTGTGACACGATCAGACTCGCTCTGTCCGAATCACTCGCACCGCTGAAACACTGTAGAAATACACGCATACTTTTGTAAATCATAATTATGACACACACAGTCATTTATCCCTGTAGGGAAATGAGGATACTCACATTTAACAATCACAAGTGACACATATAAACAATCATTTAAAACAAACTAATTCAAGACAACCAGACCAGCTGATTATCAATTAGCACTAAAAGAAGAATTAAAAATGTAATTGTTTGGGGGATAAAAGATAGTCTGGAGCAGTTTCCCATGCATCAGGAACACAATGCCGTCATTCATAAGATAATCATTCACATGATCTGAGCTTTATCAGCTCTCTCTTCATATATGCTCTGATAACATAATTCCCAACAGTTTACTGTAACTTCTTTCCTTCATGATTTCTTCTAAGCCTCTGAAGCATTTCCATATCAGAATGCCATAATGCTTTCAATAAAAGCCCCATAACACATCAAGCGCAGTCTGCTATGGACATTCATTTCTGTAAGACATGCATCCTCTGTTGTGTCTTACATCATCTCATCCCATTTGAGCTTATGGTCCAAACTATACCAAGGTGTTTATCATCTGTTGCTAATTGTATTTGCTCCCCATTAAAGGTGCAATATGTAAGATTTTTGCAGTAAATTATCCAAACACCACTAGGCCAGTGATATATATTTTGTTCAGTTGAGTACTTACAATATCCCAAATGTTTTCAACTATTTGTAAATTGTGAGAAAATTTTAACCAAGGAACCGGGATGTGTGAGGGAGTCGCCTGTCAATGGCGTCATATCTGCGTTACCCTCGGTTTCTGCTTTTACTGCCGTAGAAACCATGGCAACAGACGTGGATGACTGCATAACGTCTAGCGGCCGCTGTTCGTTCAAACATTACGGACCATGGCAAGCAGACTTAGGGACAAAATGAGAAATCAAAAGAGGTTTCGCAACAAACTTCGACTTGACAGAGATGCCGTTCTTGCATGTGCTTTATTAGACAGGTGAGCAAATGTACATAAAACAAATCAATTAAGTCACCTTCATATATACAGCGCTTTTCACAACACCGATTGCTTCAAAGCAGCTTTACAGTGATAATAGGAAATTAATTTGGTTTTAGATGAAAAGCTAAAGTAAGTTTTTGATTGATTAATTTCCGTTGTAAAAACTGATTGGTTATTTAATTTAGCGCCACTTAAACAACACCATCCACAACTAAAACAGAAAACCCCCAATTTACTGCTTTGTAAGTAATTAGCAAGATTTTAAAATGTATGCGATGTTTAATAGGGAGCCAGTGCAGTGTTGACAGAACCGGGCTAATATGGTCATACTTCCTGGTTCTAGTAAGAACTCGAGCTGCTGTGTTTTGGACCAGCTGCAGTTTATTTATTAAGCGAGCAGGGCAACCACCCAGTAGAGCATTACAATAATCTAGCCTTGAGGTCATGAACGCATGAACTAACTGTTTAGTGAATCAATGTTATGTAGCTCAACATGATAAAATATGAGAATATCATCAGTATGATGTAGCTACTGCCAGTCTCATACAGCCAGCAAACTACACACAGAATAACATTATAACTCTCAACACACTAAAATGCAGTTTTGATAGTGGAGACCAAGTGAAACGGCATTGCGTTTCATCACAGTTTTAATTGGTCAAATAAACTGACCTAGCCAAGGTGATATGTGTAATATTGGGGCCCTGAACATTTTCAGAAATGGAGCCATTGCAAAAACGCCTCGTGTTCGCCATGGCAACCATTTTACTTTCTGCCATAAGCAAATTATGTATTTTGTATCATATGTCCTAAATTAAACATGATAACACATAAAAGGTGATGTCTACCCCTATGTTTTGATGGTCAATGATTACAATGATACCATATAAAAATCATAAACTGTTCAGGTGAATAGTTAACAGTGAAGTCAGTGATGTGAGAAGGAAATCACAGATTCTGAGAACCTAGGCTTGACTTTATAACATCATGTCTGTTGCATGCATGTTGTGTAGAGTTTCAAAAGCTTAATCCTTTTGTTCATTAACCCTGACAATACATATATAATGGGGGTCTACTGTAAAGAGTAAAATATTCAAAATGACCTTAGCAACATAGCTTAACCTGTTAGCCTGAACCCCTGCTTTTGAAAAAAATCCCAAGAAATGGCATACCTAAACTAAAACAAAAACAGTTCATGAATCCTTTTCAGTAAAAGCAAAGGAAGAGGATTGGAACAACCCCCTCCATCTAAGGATGTGTGCAGCACCTCAAAAGAGGTGGCACCAAATATGCCATCTCAGTCTGGGGTTGGATGGACCACTGTGGTCAACTGTTCCACAGGCAAGCCAGTCCACTCTTAAGTTGTGGCTGCAATACAAAAAGAGTGCACCGCTCTGTGTCAATTTGAAAGCAGACACTTTGCTGATTACTGTAGTCAAAATTAATTATTTTCATATTGTATAAGAAGTTATAATAAGCTTCAAAGTTTTGTAAAGTTATTAAATTTTATTTTTATGAAATATCTTTATGTAAATAAAATTGAAGTTGACCTTGTTGCAAGCTAGAAATGCACTACAGCTAAAGCCACAAGCCTGACCATGTTATATTTCAAATCTGAAGATGTTAACTCTGTTTTTCAAGATCATGTCATTAGGGTAGATCTTAGTAGGACTAATAGTATCCAGACAGTAATTTATATAATCAGTAACTTTTTCAACATGTTCATTAATGACTACCATAAACCTCCCACTGGGTACATTCGAAACACCCCTGCAAAGCCATTGTCCCACACTTTAACAGACTCTTCCTGAGGCTGGAGTTATACAGTATGAACATCAACTTATGACAGTCATAAGTATGTATAATAGTACTAGAGTTAGTATGTCATAATATTACTAGATATGTGGATTTTGACTTTTTAATGTCATAATTGTCCATTTTTCTAATCTCATTATGACTTGCTGTCATAATTATTGTCAATTTCAACATTTTAGTATCACAATTTTGACTTGTTTTACACAAAGTAAATTGTGACAATTTCTAATTTTTAATCTCATTATGACTTAGTATGTAAATTTTTGTCTTTTGAGTGTCATAATTATGTTTTACCAAAGCATTCTTTTTTTGACATTCTGATGAAGAAACACCAGAGGTTTGTGCTGATCCTTGAACGTTTCTCAGTGATCGAAACACTCCTAGCTCTAGACACTTGGTTTCATGCTGTGTTAATTCTTTCCAACTGCCTGTGAACACAAATTATATAAAAGGAGCCTGGGCTAAGAACTTTGATGAAGAGGTGTCCGATGAAACCTGGAACGAAAGTCTCAAAAAGATTCAAGACTGCTCAACAAATGTGAGACAGGTTGATTCAGTTTAAAGTGGTACATAGATTGTATTACTCCAAAACTAAATTGAGTAAAATATACAATTCTATTTCTCCAATTAGCGACAGATGTAAAATACTGGAGGGTTCTTTGTCACACATGTTTTGTGTTTAATTTTTGGACTGCCATATTTGATTTTTTTTCTCAAGTTTTTCAAAAGGAGGTTAAGCCAGACCATGGTCTTGCAATTCTCGGATCTTCTGAGACATTAAACACTCTCAGCAACGATCTCTAGTGAAGGGTATGACTCTTGCGAAAAAAATAATACTCTCAGACTGGAAATCCTCAGACTCGCCATGTTTCAAATTTTGGTTGCGTGACCTGTTTCTGGTCATACAGCTGGAGAGGATACGGTCCTTGAAGTCCAAATCTCATCGCCAATTACAAACTGTATGGCAGCCCTTTGTGTATTTCCTCAAGTCTGAGTAGTGTGTTATTAATGTTCTCACTGTAATAATCCATTGAATCGACGATTATGCCTTGCTTATGTTAGACCCCCCGTTTTGTTTTGTTTTCTTTGTACTCATATATTTGTACACTATGTAAAAAATGTAAATAAAATAATAATAATAAAAAGAAAATTCCTGCTGAACGAGTAAATCTGTCCTCAGTGTGACATTCACTTCAATTCAGAAGGTGAGCAGCAGTAATAATAAATATATCTGCAAGCAGCAATTATCAATTAACAAACACAACAGAAGCAAACAAGGAAGCTAAGCTTCCAGACCAGACCAACTGCAACAATAAGTAAATAAAGACGTGCAGACAATTTTAAGCAAAGAGGTTGAAAACCCATAAATACAATGAGTTGTAATGTGATAGAATTGGGTATAATATAATTGAATTACAATTTTTGACCACAAGGGGGCCCAGAAACATTCTGCGTACCTTCAGGGCATGGTGCTGAAGACACATACTGAGTTTCATAATGCTATGCCAATGCATTTATAAAATATAGCAATCTGCCAAACCACTGCAGTTACAGCTTTGGATCTTTTTTATCATTTTGTAATCAAATGTAGAAATTGTAATTCAAGGTACACGAATGTCATGATAGATTATGATAGCAACTGAGACAAGTCAATCAGACCAACGGCACTGTAGTTAGAGCCAATTTCATGTCTTGTTCAATTATAGCACCAACAAGTGGCACAGTCCCACCACTTTATTTGTGTGTCCTCAGAGTGCACCCATACATAAGCATGTCAAATTTGGTGAAATTTGTTTAGGAGTTATAGACATTTGTATTTATGAGTATATAAAAAGATAACCCACACTAACTTTGATTGCATATTTTTGCCACTTACAATCAAAATTTTGACATTTGGCCATTAGCATATAGTCAACCCGCTATGATTCTGATTTTCCTACGGTGGTTTCGCCTCGATCGGACTAACAGTTTCGAAGAAATTTGCAAAAGTTGTTTAAACGGCAAATCGTTGAACAAACCATAAGGCAAAACCTAGCATGTTTGATGTCATTGGACTCAGCAAGTATTCAGGAATCTCAGGAGATGACTCCTGTGAAAATAAGTCAACCACACCCAAAGCTATAAGCATGTGGATATTTGATTTTACCACTAGGTGGCGTTGACTCAACTTCTCAGGCTCCTTCAGGACATTGTGCCGATGACCCATACTGAATTTCGTAACGATATGCTAATGCATTCATAAAATACAGCATTTTACTACAAAATGGCTGAAAATTGGATATCATTCGACGCAGCATGCCACCCTGAATCCAATTTTATGATTTTTGGACAAACCATTTAGAGGTTATAAGCAAAAATAGCCATTTTTCATATCTCCGGACCAGTAGGTGGCGCTGCGCTGAAACACAGCATGTAGCCTCAAGTCATGTGTGTGATGATATGTACCAAGTTTGGTCAGAATACGATAAAGCGTTGTGGAGATAGAGCCTTATGACTATTTCCGCAAATGCCATGCAAGATTAGTTTGCACGTTTTTCGGAAACAGTTTGATGAATCAACTTGAATCGACTCCATCCCTGATAGTTATTTCAAAACCTGTTTCAAAGTTTGCATTCTCAAGCCACCAAACACTGTTGCCATGCAAATGAACGTCCAGAACGCATTAAAAGTTTTTTAATTTTAGTTAAAATGGTGTTGTGTAAGCGGCCCCATAAATAACTGATTATTTAAAACGGAAATGAATCAATCTAAAACTTACTTCCATTAATTTACTATTATCACTGTAAAGCTGCTTCGAAACAATCTATATTGTAAAAGCGCTGTATAAATGAAGGTGACGACCTAAATTCCGTAACTTTTTGTTGGCATTGTCCGAAGATAATGTGGTTAAATTTTCATGAAAATCGGACAAACCATCCTGGAGTTCAAAAAAGTAGTTTTTTCGGAAAATTCTAAATTCATGACAAAAAAATGATGTCATGAGGTGCAATTGAATTTTTTGTTTCTAGCCCTTACAGTTCAAAAGTTATTAGCATAATCCTGAGTGCAAAGTTAGACCGTTGGTGGCGCTAGAGGGATTGAGTTAGAGACTCCAAAGCTGTGGTGACAGTTCAGACAGACTGTCCTCTATCAGTGTGCCAAATTTCATAACTTTTTACTAAACGGTTCTATGGGCTGCCATAGACTCAAGTAGAAGAAGAAACGGAATAAGAAGGCGGCCAACGGATACAATAGGAGCATACACACCTTTGGTGTGCTTGGCCCCATAATTACACTTCACTATATTTTCACATAGAAAACTGTTTTACATTAGAATAATATTTCACAGTTTTTGCAGCATTTTTTGTCATATAAATGCAGCCTTGGTGAGATCTTTCAGAAACATAAAAAAACTACTTTTGACGGAATCCAGCATGTCTGACTCATATAACCAGCAAATATAGCAGGTTTGATAACATGAACACATGCTGATCTACAGCAGTTACACACACACACTGAGATGCGTATGATGGAAGAATCACTTCAGTGTACTTATAAATAGTGTTTAATAGAGCCACTGATGACTGAGAGGAAGATCACGGCTCCACGTCAGTGTCGCTCTGCAGTGTTTTCATGGCACGTCCCCAGAGAGCGCCGCTGCTGCATAGTCCCTCAGCGTTAGAGCGCAGCTCAGAGAGACACGACGCTGATGATGATGATGACGAAGAAGAAGAAGAAGAAGAAGAAGACGAAGCTGCTGCTGCTGCTGTGGGCTGGGCAGGCGAGCCGTCGGTGGACTGAGAGACTCCTGGCCTGCAGTGAGAGCTGCGGTGTCTGCGCAGAACGGCAGTGCGTGTGAAGCTCTTGCCGCATGTGTCACAGGCGTACGGACGCTCACCGGTGTGAGAGCGCACGTGGCGCTGGAGATCACCAGAACCGGCGAAACACTTCCCTGCAAACACACAAGTCACAGTGTCATTATTCAGATCAATTCACTTCAGCAGTAATTCAATTCAGTAAGTTCAATATCAGTGTCAATGTTGCAAATGGAATCATTTATGAAATATTTGTACATAAATGTTCATCGAAATGAAGCCACTTTATGATGATGGAACTGTTCTGCATGATTGTGTGTGTGTGTGTGTGTGTGTGTGTGTCCGGTGAACCTTGACTAACTGGGGCCCAGGTCAGGAAGCAGAAAGAACTAATTATAAAGCTAGGTTTTGCTGAATATTAGATCCTCGAAAACAATTTTTGTAAATGATATGATTACAGATCATTACCTAGATGTGCTGTGTTTGACAGAAACCTGGCGATTACATTACATTAAATAATTATTGTTATAAACACGAGCCGCGTCTGAAAGGTAAAGGGGGAGGTGTTGCTGTAATTTATAATAATATCTTCAGTATTACTCAGAAGTCTAGTTTCAAATATAATTCCTTTGAAGTTTTGGTGCTTTACGTAACGTTATGTAGTGAAATTGATAAATCCCGTTTAACATTTGTGTTGGCTACTGTATATAGGCCACCAGGGCACAATACACACTTTATCAGAGAATTTGCTGATTTTTTATCAGAGTTAGTACTGGCTACAGATAAAGTCCTAATTGTTGGTGATTTTATTATCCATGTAGACAATGAAAAAGACGCATTGGGATTGGCATTTAGAGACATTCTAAACTCTATTGGAGTTAGGCAACACGTATCAGGACCCACTCATCGCCGTAATCATACTCTAGACCTAATATTGTCACATGGAATAAATGTTGATACCGTTGAAATTCTGCAGCAGAGCGATGACATCTCAGATCATTACCTAGTATCATGCATACTTAATTTAGCAAAGGCTGCAAAGCCGTCCCCTCGCTTCAAATATGGCAGGACTATCACTGCTGCGACTAAAGATTTCTTTGTAAATAATCTTCCTCATCAGTTTCATCTCCTCAGCATCCCAGATAGCCCAGAGGAACTCGATGTTGCAACAGAAACTATTGACTCTCTCTTTTCCAGCACTTTAGACACAGTTGCTCCTCTGCGCTTAAAGAAGATTAAAGAAAATAGTCCAACGCTGTGATACAACGAGAAAAATTACATTCATTCACTGCTGTAGGAGAAGAAGAATTGGCTAAACTCGTTAAATTATCTAAATCAACAATATGTACAGTGCATTCGGAAAGTATTCACAGCACTTCACTTTTCCCCCAAATTGTTATGTTACAGCCTTATTCCAAAATGGATTAAATTCATTATTTTCCGTAAAACTCTACAAACAATACCCCATAATGACAATGTGAAAGTTTGTTTGAAATCTTTTCAAATTTATAAAAAAAAAAAATTTAATTAAATAAAAACAAAATCACATGTACATAAGTATTCACAGCCTTTGCCATGACACTCAAAATTGCTCCTGTTTCCACTGATCATCCTTGAGATGTTTCTACAAGTTGATTGGAGTCATTGGGACCTTCAATGCTGCAGAAATGTTTCTGTACCCTTCCCCAGATCTGTGCCTCGACACAATCCTGTCTCTGAGGTCTGCAGAAAATTCCTTGGTGTAATGGAGTGATGTCAGAGGCTGAACATTTCCTCAACAACCACAGGAGATGCCTGACCGCACTGGGATACGCCAATATCTCAACAGGTGAGACGAGTGTGTGTGTGTGTGTGAGAGAGAGTTTGTGTGTGTGCCAAGCTTGTAGCTTTGTACTCAAAAAGACTTGAGGCTGTAATTGGAGCCAAAGGTGCTTCAACAAAGTATTGAGCAAAGGCTGTGAAAATTATGTAAATTTTTTTTCATTTTTTAATACATTTCTTTCAAACAAACTTCTTTCATAGGAAAATAATGAATTTAATCCATTTTGGAATAAGGCTTTAACATAACAAAATGTGGAAAAAGTGAAGCGCTGTGAATACTTTCTGGATGCACTGCATTTCAGAAAAAACTGAATTTTTAACTATTGGACCAAAAACCTCTGCACGTAGTAACCTAGAATACTGTCTAACACTTGATGGCTGCTCTGTCAAGTCCTCGTCGTCAGTTAGGAACCTGGGTGTGCTCTTTGATACCAATCTCTCATTTGAAAGCCACGTTTCTGGCATCTGTAAAACTGCATTCTACCATCTTAAAAATATATCTAAATTACGGCATATGCTTTCAATGCAAAATGCTGAACAGTTAGTTCATGCGTTCATGACCTCAAGGCTAGATTATTGTAATGCTCTACTGGGTGGTTGCCCTGCTCGCTTAATAAATAAACTGCAGCTGGTCCAAAACGCAGCAGCTCGAGTTCTTACTAGAACCAGGAAGTATGACCATATTAGCCCGGTTCTGTCAACACTGCACTGGCTCCCTATTAAACATCGCATACATTTTAAAATCTTGCTAATTACTTACAAAGCACTAAATGGTTTAGCTCCCCAGTACTTGAGCGATCTCTTAACGCATTATACTCCATCACGTCTATTGCGGTCTCAAAACTCTGGCCAGTTGATAATACCTAGAATATCAAAATCAACTGCAGGCGGTCGATCCTTTTCCTATTTAGCACCTAAACTCTGGAACAGCCTTCCTAGCATTGTTCGGGAAGCAGACACACTCTGTCAGTTTAAATCTAGACTAAAAACGCATCTCTTTACTATGGCATGTGAATGCCTCACCGACACAACATCCAGTGGCACTGATCCTCAACAAACCCATCTCCGGACTGGACAAATATTCAGAATATTCCGATCTAATATTACTTCTGACCTGTAATGTTGCCAGAATCATAATCACACACTGTTTGTTCGTTGGCCAGAGGAGAACTGGCACCCCAACTGAGCCTGGTTTCTCCCAAGGTTTTTTTCTCCATTCTGTCACTGATGGAGTTTTGGTTCCTTGCCACTGTCGCCTCTGTTGCCTTTGGCATTTAGCTTGCTCAGTTGGGACACAAAATATTCAACTATATTACTGATCCGCCCGCATTGACACTATATGAGAACTGAACTGAGCTGGACGATGACAAGATCAAGATCTGATGTTGTATTATTTCCATGTTATCACTGTAAAGCGTGAGAGTGTGTATGTGTGTGAGTGTGTGTGAGAGAGTGTGTGTGTTACCGCAGGTCTGGCAGCAGTAGGGTTTGTCTCCGTTGTGTCTGAGTTTGTGTTTGAAGAGTTTTCTCTGCATGTTGAAGGATTTTCCGCACTGCTCACAGGTGAACTCTTTCTCTGTGCTGTGAGTTTTCTTGTGCTCCTTCAGATTGCTGAAGTTGCTGAAGCCTGCCGACACAGAAGCTCATGTGATGATGACAATGATCAGTCGATTAACATTCACGCGTCTCTCATCTCAGGCTCACCTCGTCCACAGACGTCACACAGGTGCGGCCGCGCTCCCGAGTGGATGATGATGTGCCGCTGAACATCGCCTGACGCCGCAAAACTGAAGAACAGAAAATTTATTTGTTTTAGGGGGAATGTGACGTGTAGCCAAGTATGGTGTCCCATTAGATTTCGTTTAAATATGCAAATAAGGCATTTTCTAATTAAATATGCACTCATTTGCATACATTTCCAGAACATACATCTGAACATTGGATAAAGCCAGATTCGCAATTCATGTTTGATTGTGTTTATATATTAGAGTTAAAGGTTTTTAGTGAGGGGATTTTGGATTTCTCTTTTTATTACTCCATAAATCAGAAAATACTGTCAACAACCAGAAAAAACACATTTTCACCATGTTTTAATGGATGAAATGTTAAATATATACCATGCAAGTGATATATGAACCAACCCCTCAGTAAAAACCTTCAGAATATAGATATGAATTAAACTAAGTTTTGGTGTGTGTAAGTGTTACTGAACTGGAGAAAAAGATATGTATTGTAATTGAAATATACAGACACATACAGATAAAGTGAAATAAAAACACACACACACACCTCTTCCCACAGAGCTCACAGATGTACGGCTTCTCTCCCGAGTGCCGGCGTAAATGCGTCTGAAGGTTTCCTGCCTGCAAACACACGCACACACGAACAAGTGTTTGAATGGCGCAAGCAAACGCAGGGCTGCACGATTAATAAAACCGTCTGAGTTTGAGTCGCTTTAACATGCATAATGTGCACATCTGCACAAACTGTGATGAGACGCGCTGATCAACAAAAGAGAAGCTTTAGAGTCGTCATGAAAGGGAAATCACGCTGGTCGTTTCTTCTCTATTGTGCCGTATATGAAACGCTTCTCAAACAAGAACAAATGTAGGGCGGGGCTTGATTCTGTCCGTGAGGAATTGATTGGATGGTTGTGGTTTGCTATTGGTGGATCTCATGTGAGTGACAGGTTGCCCCGCCCTCATCATCAGAGAAGAGATGAAGTTATTCTGACTTAAGATTATTAAAACAATAAAGATAAATCATTTAGAATAAACACAATATTTTAGAATTTAGAACTAATGCAATATTACATAAAAAATAAGAATTGTCCGTTCTGATTTCATGATGACTTTAAGGGCTCCCTGCAGTTTTCCATGAAATTAAAAGTTAGATTAATGTTTGAAAATGAAGAAAATTAGAGTGTTTAGTATTATTATTTTTCTTAAATTCTCAATAGTACTTCTTTTGTTTTAATTATGTTTTATATAGGAATTATATTTTATTGTTATTATTTCATAGACATATTGAAATATGATCCCAACATTTCTTCCATAGCGTGCAGCCCTACAGAAACATCTCCGATCAACAGCCGAGAGAACAGTACCTGAGAGAACCCTTTACCACACACGTTACACTGGAACGGCTTCTCACCTGCGGAGAGAGTCACAATAGAAGCGTGAGTGTGTGTGAGTGAGCGTGTGTGTGTGAGAGTGAGTGTGTGAGTGAGTATGAGAGTGTGTGTGAGTAAGAGTGTGTCTGTTTGTGTGAGTGTGTGTGTGAGAGTGTGTGTGACTGTATGAGTGTGTGTGTGAGTGTGTGTGTGACTGTATGAGTGTGTGTGTGTGAGAGTGAGTCTGTTTGTGTGAGTGTGTGTGTAAGAGTGTGTGTGACTGTATGAGTGTGTGTGTGAGTGTGTGTGTGACTGTATGAGTGTGTGTGTGTGTGAGTGTGTGTGACTGTATGAGTGTGTGTGTGAGTGTGTGTGACTGTATGAGTGTGTGTGTGAGTGTGTGTGACTGTATGAGTGTGTGAGTGAGTGTGAGTGTGTGTGTGTGTGTGTGTGAGTGTGTGTGTGAGTGTGTGTGTGAGTGTGTGTAAGAGTGTTATTGTGTGAGTGTGTGTGAGTGTGTGTTTGAGTGTGTGTGAGAGTGTGTGTATGTGAGTGAGTGTGTGTGAGTGTGAGTGTGTGTGTGTGTGAGAGTGTTATTGTGTGTGTGTGTGTTATTGTGTGTGTGTGTTATTGTGTGTGTGTGTGTGTGTCAGTGTTTTTGTCTGAGTGTTAGTGTTATTGTGTGAGTGTGTGTTATTGTGTGAGTGTGTGTGAGAGTCTGTGTGTGTGTTTGAGTGTGTGTATGAGTGTGTGTGAGAGTGTGTGTGTGTGTGTGTGTGAGTGAGTGAGTGTTTGTGTGTGTGTGTGTATATGAGTGTGTGTGAGTGTATATGAGTGTGTTTGAGAGTGTGTGAGTGTGTGTGTATATGAGTGTGTGTAAGAGTGTTATTGTGTGTATGTGTGTGTGTGTGTGTGAGTGTTATTGTGTGAGTGTGTGTGTGTGTGAGTGAGTCTCACCTGTGTGTGAGCGTTTGTGCAGCTCGAGGTTGCTGGGATGTTTAAACGTCTTTCCACAAACCTCACAGCAATACTTATTATTACTGCTGCTGACCTCTGACCTCTGGTCGTGACCCCTCGACTCCGCGTCATCAGGCTCTGCCGCAGGTGTCGTTTTCAGCTCGGACGCTTCTGCTGGATCAGAGGCCACGGAGAGGTCAGAGGTCGCGGTGTCCGTCGGTCCCCGCCGGTCACACGGCGCATCGGCTCCAGCGCAGCGCTCGCCCTCTTCTTCCTCAGGGCTGGCGTGCGAGCGCAGGTAGTTGAACTTCTTCAGGTAAACGTCTTTCTTAGGCCGCAGAAGGCACGGGGCCGTGGCCTCGGAGCCGGGCAGGGGGTCAGATGCGGTGTGAGTTGAGCTCACGCTTGTATGGAACGGCTCCTCCAACGGGACGCTGCCGCTCTGCTTCAGATACTGTCTGGTGTAGAAGTTCCGGAGCTTGTATCCGTGCAGCGGTTGCACTCGCTTCTGCTGCTCGTCTGCGGGAGGAGGAAGAGCTTCTGATGCCAGAGAGCCTCCCAACAGGCAGTCCTGATCGGCCAGAGAGAAGGACGCCTCGCTCGACACGCAGGGCTTCAGGAACGCATGACACATGTTCAGGATGTTCAACACCTGCAGCACACACACAATAGCGGCACAGTCAATTATCAATCCAGTTCAACTCAGATCAATAACAGTGTGTCGACTGAAGTGAATCGTGTTCCCAGCAAAACACAGAACCTCTCCAGTTGGTTACTTTTTTTCGGGAACCAAATATCCTTCTGGGAATGTTCTTTGTAGGTTCTTTTTTGGAACCAAAAACTAACCTTCCCAGAACATTGCAGGGAGTTTTTCTAAAGAGAACATATACAGAACATGTTCTTTAATGTTCAGTTCTTCAATTCATTCTTATTTCATCATGTAATGGTTGATGTGCTCAGATTTTTTAATAATTAAACAAAACATGGATTGTATAGTCCTGATTACTGAGGTCCATCCATCCGTCTTCCACACAGCTTACACTATAGGGATAATTACTGACGTACAGCAGGGTCAATGAAAGAAAAGTAAAGAGGTTCTAAGAACGTGGGAAAGTTAGGGGAACGTTACGGGAACGTTACATGAAAGTTAGGTGAACGTTACATGAAAGTCAGGGGAACGTTACATGAACTTTAGGGGGAACGTTACATGAAAGTTAGGTGAACATTACGGGAACGTTAGGTGAAAGTTAGGTGAACGTTAGGTGAAAGTTAGGTGAACGTTAGGTGAACGTTACATGAAAGTTAGGAGAACGTTACCTGAAAGTTAGGGGAACGTTAGGTGAACGTTACCTGAAAGTTAGGGGAACGTTACATGAAAGTTAGGTGAACGTTACGGGAACGTTACATAAAATTCAGGGGAACTTTACCTGAAAGTCATGGGAACGTTACATGAAAGTTAGGTGAACGACACATGAACGTTAGGTGAAAGTTAGGTGAACGTTACCTAAGAGTTAGGGGAACGTTACATGAAAGTTAGGTGAACGTTACGGGAATGTTACATGAAATTCAGGGAAACATTACCTGAAAGTCAGGGAAACATTACCTGAGAAGTCAGGGAAACATTACCTGAAAGTTAGGGGAATGTTACATGAAAGTTAGTGGAACGTTACATGAAAGTTACATGAAAGTTAGGGGAACGTTACATGAAAGTCAGGGAAACGTTACATGAAAGTCAGGGAAACATTACGGGAACGTTACATGAAAGTCAGGGAAACATTTCCTGAAATTTAGGGGAACGTTACATGAAAGTCAGGTGAACGTTACGGGAACGTTACATGAAAGTTAGGGGAACGTTACATGAAAGTTAGGTGAACGTTACGGGAACGTTACAGAATATACGTTAAAAAATGTTCTATTTCTGTAAAGGAAATGTTCCTGGATAACCAAAAACTAACTCTAAAGATATTCTGGAAGCCAAAAATGGTTTGGTTGAAACTGAAGTGTGTGTGTGAGACCTGCAGGCTCTGGCCGATCTCCATCAGCGTGTGAACGTTGTCCTGGTTGAGCTCCAGGTGTGATGTGTACATGTAGTCCAGAACCTGCCCGATGCCACCCACATCCTGAATGGCCAGATGAAAAACATCGTTCTTCTGCGCCGGTGAGTTCTGGAACAGAGACCTGAGGAGAGACGCGTTCAGTACAGCATGTGAGTACGGACCAATTCCAAAGAGAGGCATTGGGAATCTAGATTTGATTCCATCATAAAGGCTTGTGCACACTGGGACGATTATCGCTGACGTTTAACGCCTCATGACTAAACAAAGGCCGCCAATGTGAGTGTGCACAACGACAAGCAAAACAGCAGACGTAGAAGTGTCATAAAAAAAAAAAAAACGCCTCGGGTTTGTTTTTTGGTTTGACGCGCCACATTAAAACTGGCCGACCAATGAGATTGGCGCTTTTGTTCACGTGCCTGGAGCTGCTGAAGTTACAGTAAAACACCACTTGGTGGCGCTCAAGCACAAAACGGTCTTGCCGAACACACATTGATACCTAAGAAGAAGACGGAGAAGAGGAAGTAAGTAGACAAAGAAGAAGATGCAACGAGGCCAGATAAATGTAGAGCTGCTGGTCTCTTTGGTGTCTGAACATGCAGAACTTTAAGACAAACGCCACAGCGACTGCACAAACCTCCATAAGAGGGAGATGTTATGGAGAGGAATTGCAGATCAAATAGGATTTGATGGTGAGTTTCCATCTGCAATCAAATCAAAAGTGCCATCTACTGTCAGGGAGTGAATTACACGTTCACTCGGTGCATCGCCAGCGAAAATCGCTTGGGTATGAACCATAGACTAAAAAAATATGGACGTAGTGTCCGTGACGTCACCCGTAGGTTTCTGAAGAGAGTTTTTGAAGCTGTCGCCATCTTGGCAGCGCGTCACTTCCGGATAACTGACAATGGGCAAAGAGGCGGGAAGAGGGCGGAGCTGAGGTGACGTGATGACTGACCCCTTATTTACACTGCACGAGTCTGCAGCGCGTTGCGGCTGCGGTGAGGTTTTGTTCCGTCTTCCATGCGGTGCCAACACACACCAGGAGCATTTTAGGAGTGAGGCGTAAGGATACGCGAGACCACGTGATTACGCAGTCCTACGTTGTTTTTCTCTATTTTTTTGTGTTCTAACATTAAGTGTTTGTTTTGTCCAGTTTAATTCTGTTTATAGTTGTTTTTTGCTATCCCACATGAAAATATACTACAGTATTTACTCTAGTAAACTAGTACATTTTTGTATACTGTATATATTATAGCATTTACAACACTTTGTTAATGAATGCTACAGCATACTGTTGTATTAATTACAGTGAACTGAGAAACTGTAATAAATACTGTAGCAAGGATATAGTTATGTGAAATATGGTGTGTTTATTTTGAAATTGACAGGATTTGTGACTTTTATTTTGTATTTAATGCGCGGCTTTGACGTGGCGTCCGTCAAAAATAGGCGAGCCGCTTCTAGGACACTTCTGAAACGCACCATGGTGTAAACACAAGCATTGACTAGAGTGGCCGCGATCAGCTCCGGTAGCTGCGTCGCAGCCGTGACAGACAGCAGACAAACGGCAATCCACTTTCACTCAAAGTGGCCACGCCCTTAATTAAGATCTTTACGCCTTTATATAATGTAAACTAATGAGTTATAAAAAAAAATCACCCCTCACAGTTGTCATGAAGGGCAAAATTAGCCGTATAGACCAAAACCACTTTTTGTACCAGGCTGTAAACAAGTGTTTTTCTGCTGTAAAGTTGGGCATTTTAACATGGAGCTCAATGAGATTCTGCTCTCTCCTGGAGCCTGTCTCTAGCGGCCAGTCGATGAAGTGCAGTTTCAGTCACTTCCGTATTGGCTTCAAGAGAGACCGCGGGAGGTGGCGCTTGGTTTGAACACAAATGCGTGGAAAAACGTCTCTAAAAACACTGGCGATAATCATACCGGTGTGCACGAGGCTTAAAGGGATAGTTCACCCAAAAATGAAAATTAGCCCATGATTTACTCTCCTTCAAGTCATCTTAGGTGTATATGACATTCTTCTTTCAGACGAACACAATCAGGAAGCAAACCGGAAGCTAGGTATTTTAGTCTATTAAGTTATAAATATGGATATTTTTCTTTCACAAACACGCCACTTCGCTTCAGAAGGCCTTTATTAACCCCCCGGAGCCGTGTGGAGCAGTTGTATGATGGATAGATGCACTTTTATGGACTTCAAAAATGAGGCAACAATTCTCTGCCATTATAATGCTTGGATTAGCCAGGACTTTTTTCATATAACTCCGTCTTATTCGTCTAAAAGAAGAAAGTCATACACACCTAGGATGACTTGAGGGTGAGTAAATCATGGGCTAATTTTCATTTTTGGGTGAACTATCCCTTTAAGGAAATCGACTCCTTTAAAAAAAATTCCAGCTCAATAGAACCAATAATAAGCAATATTACTATATAATATGAATAATATTTCCATATTTCTTTAAAATGATTTTTGAGAGCGGTGACGTCACGTGTTACCGGAAGTAGGCGCTGAAGGCCGCCAGCACGTTCTTGTGCGCTTTAAAGCAGACGCCCTTCACCACCAGCACGCAGTCGCACAGCAGACCCTGAATGCGCTGCTCCTGCAGCTGCTGCAGCACGAACACACTGTGACTGCACACACCGTCCATCTGCGCACACACACACATACATCAGTGACTGTGAGTTTGTGTCTCGAGAGACATCACAATACAGAACCATATTATAATAATGTCTTTAAAGCACTCGTTGGAGCGGAGCGGAATGAAGTAAGAGCTCACCTTTCACTCGGAGGGACAGGCGCTGCGCGGATGACGGCGCTCCAGTTTTCACAATAAAAGTCCTTCTGTCTGAAATTAACGCAGCACATCTATATACTCTATACACTTACAATCGTAAAATAAATTGTATTATTGCAAGGCTTTTGTTTAAAAACACAATACAATACAATAATTCACGATTCATTACAAATCGATATAGTTCACCTCATGCTTCATCCTATCATGAGTTGGGTTATTGTTTTTATTCATATATTCCATACCGGGTTATTAGCAACTAAATGCTGAAGCACTAAAATGACTGGAAAAAACAAACAAAAACGAAACGAAATCTGAAATAGTAACAACCCCCCAAAAACTAATAACATGACAAAACGCTTTAAAAATTAAACTATAATTAAAAAGAAAAGGTTAAAATGTTATCAAGATGGTTCAACATATCAATAAAAACTTGATTTAATTTATACTGTTTTATTAGGCATTTATTAATTGCATATTCTATATAATGTACCACGTGTTTACTTTTTTAATTAAAAATTGAAATTATTACACACTAAGCCAATTATTTGATTGAAATAACAGGGAAAAAACGCATACTGAAATAGTAACAACCCCCAAAAAACGAATAACACGACAAAAGCGTTTTAAAAATTAAACTATAATTAAAAAGAAAACAATTATTAAGATGGTTCAACATATCAATAAAAAGTTAAAAACTATAAATAAATTATACTAAAATAACACTTGATTTAATGTATACTGTTTTATAAGGCATTCCATATTCTATATAATGTACCAAAATTAAATGTTTTTTTGTCCTAAATCTCCGTTCCGGTGTTTACTTTTATTGTGTTTGCGGAACTGGGATTATTTGGTGCTCGTGTTTCCGTCCGGAGCGAAAACAGAGGTGCATCGCGCGCATGTGTTACTGTGAGCAACGACAAGAACGAGCGTCATTACCGTAACCGGGGACCAGGAGAACCGGATCGGCGCCGAATCCAGCTCTTCAGTTCATTAATGCGCAGAGGAAAACACGTGTGAGCGATCAGCTGATCATCACCAGAGAATCCCAGTTCTGCTGTATTAAGGTACAGGATCACAGGCACACGCCTCATCGCTCATCCATAATATAACACTATATCCACCGGATTTTACACGGCGGGAAAGGTTATTTTCTGTGAATGTGCGAGACTTCCGGGAAATAGCCAGAGGAAGAAGTCCAGTAAGGGCTCAAACCAGTGTTTATAATACAGTACATTACAATAATTAAAACAAAAAGTTAAAACACGTACATAAAAATACGGATTTGTGACATACTAAGCCAATAGACCCTTTTCACAGACTGTGATGACGCGGTCATCAATATCGTAAATCCTACACGTTTTTTGTATATATTTTTTAAATGTATGTACATTTATAACACTAATACTTTGTATTAAATTACTTTTGCATCAAATTACAAAAAACAACTTCCTCACAGCAGCAGTGTGTTTCTAATACAGCATCTATGGGAGTGATGGTAAAAATAACATCTTTCTCTCTTTTCACTGCCGTTATTAATCTCACTCTATTTTTCCCTCTTTTTGAAAGTTGTGAAATCAATATTGTGGAGTTTTCCTTTTGCTATTTGAGCAAATGGGGACACAAAAAATATATTCTCTCATTAACCGCTATAATAGTTAACCCAACTATGACGACTTCTGCTTTGAGAAACCCGGAAATGTGAAAAGGGTCTATTATTTGATCAAAAAGTTGAAATGATCAGATACTAAGCCAAAAATATGAAATAAAAATGATGACTTTATATGTCTTGCCAAAGTATGATCATTTTCTGTTATGTGGTTATGAGCTTTCATGAGTTTGATATTTAAAGCAGAATAACAGGCTGTTTTCTTCAAGGAAAATATGTGGAAGCGAGTCTCAGTAATGCGGCCGCATCCACATTTACAGTAAAGAGCAGGGGAATGACACAGACGAAGTTGTATTTTTGCTGTTCTCAGGGGCAGCTGCTGTTCTTCATCATCATCATCATCATCAGGATGGTGTTCTTCACGTGTGACGCCTGCGGAGAGTCTTTGAAGAAAGCTCAGGTGGAGAAACACCTGCTGAAGTGCCACGCATGTGCAGTCCTGTCCTGCATCGACTGTGGGAAAGACTTCCGGTGGGTCACGGGTCGCTGCGAGCCTAAAACAATCATTTAACTGATTTAAACTGACAGTGTGTCCGAACAGTCAGAGTGGGAGCGTGAGCGTGCGTTTCAGTCCGAGCGTGCGTGAGCGTGCGTTTCAGTCCGAGCGTGCGTGAGCGTGCGTTTCAGTCCGAGCGTGCGTGAGCGTGCGTTTCAGTCCGAGCGTGCGTGAGCGTGCGTTTCAGTCCGAGCGTGCGTGAGCGTGCGTTTCAGTCCGAGCGTGCGTGAGCGTGCGTTTCAGTCCGAGCGTGCGTGAGCGTGCGTTTCAGTCCGAGCGTGCGTGAGCGTGCGTTTCAGTCCGAGCGTGCGTTTCAGTCCGAGCGTGCGTGAGCGTGCGTTTCAGTCCGAGCGTGCGTTTCAGTCCGAGCGTGCGTGAGCGTGCGTTTCAGTCCGAGCGTGCGTTTCAGTCCGAGCGTGCGTGAGCGTGCGTTTCAGTCCGAGCGTGCGTTTCAGTCCGAGCGTGCGTGAGCGTGCGTTTCAGTCCGAGCGTGCGTTTCAGTCCGAGCGTGCGTGAGCGTGCGTTTCAGTCCGAGCGTGCGTGAGCGTGCGTGAGCGTGCGTTTCAGTCCGAGCGTGCGTGAGCGTGCGTGAGCGTGCGTTTCAGTCCGAGCGTGCGTGAGCGTGCGTTTCAGTCCGAGCGTGCGTGAGCGTGCGTTTCAGTCCGAGCGTGCGTTTCAGTCCGAGCGTGCGTGAGCGTGCGTTTCAGTCCGAGCGTGCGTTTCAGTCCGAGCGTGCGTGAGCGTGCGTTTCAGTCCGAGCGTGCGTTTCAGTCCGAGCGTGCGTGAGCGTGCGTTTCAGTCCGAGCGTGCGTGAGCGTGCGTTTCAGTCCGAGCGTGCGTGAGCGTGCGTTTCAGTCCGAGCGTGCGTTTCAGTCCGAGCGTGCGTGAGCGTGCGTTTCAGTCCGAGCGTGCGTTTCAGTCCGAGCGTGCGTGAGCGTGCGTTTCAGTCCGAGCGTGCGTTTCAGTCCGAGCGTGCGTTTCAGTCCGAGCGTGCGTTTCAGTCCGAGCGTGCGTTTCAGTCCGAGCGTGCGTTTCAGTCCGAGCGTGCGTTTCAGTCCGAGCGTGCGTTTCAGTCCGAGCGTGCGTTTCAGTCCGAGCGTGCGTTTCAGTCCGAGCGTGCGTTTCAGTCCGAGCGTGCGTTTCAGTCCGAGCGTGCGTTTCAGTCCGAGCGTGCGTGAGCGTGCGTTTCAGTCCGAGCGTGCGTGAGCGTGCGTTTCAGTCCGAGCGTGCGTGAGCGTGCGTTTCAGTCCGAGCGTGCGTGAGCGTGCGTTTCAGTCCGAGCGTGCGTGAGCGCGCGTTTCAGTCCGAGCGTGCGTGAGCGCGCGTTTCAGTCCGAGCGTGCGTGAGCGCGCGTTTCAGTCCGAGCGCGCGTTTCAGTCCGAGCGCGCGTTTCAGTCCGAGCGCGCGTTTCAGTCCGAGCGCGCGTTTCAGTCCGAGCGCGCGTTTCTATGGCAAGCCAAAAGGGTCAGAATTACGCGATATATTACTTGCGTTTACAGTCAGTTTTAGTTAGCCTGAAAAGCACCTTTTACGCTGTTTAGCTTGCCATATGACGCCGTAAAAAACGCTGTTTTGGTTGCACAGAGCGCGCATTATTTACGGCGTTTTGCTTAGAGTATAATGAGCCATTCCCACTGATTTCCACAGCCAGTAAATTTGAACTGTTCTCACCCAATCAATGATGAGTCAGGCCAGACAAATTCAGCACGGATCATTTTAGCCAAAGGAGTGCCTATGAATTGATGGTATATTTATCTACAATAGCCCATAACTTTTGGAATATTTTAATCTGTACTAACATTAAACATATTAAAGATCACACCTCTTTATCATACTTTAATGTAATTGTTAATAGCAGTAGCCTACAGCATGTGGTAGTCGATAGCCTGCTTGTTAGTGCCTGACTACCGAAATGATCGCTGGTTCGTGTCCTGCTCTTAGCAGGTCTGGTTTGAAAGAGTGTATTTGCTGAATATGCTATAGCCTATTTTAGTTGACCCTCACTCTAGAATGAATGGTATTCAGAACACAACAAGAATGACAAATTTAGCTATAGGCTATGAAGCCAAAACGAATTCGTTTAAAGCTAAACTGAAACAGAAACGCGCGATAGCCTACCTCTCTCATTTGTCACAAATCCAAATATTTCCATATTCACGATGTATTTGGATGCTAAACTATATTTATTTATTATAAGTTTTTTTATTATTAGGCTATGTGCCTATAAATAATGTATAAATATGTATATTTATTTATTTAACATTTAGTTAATCACAATTATAAAAACTTTGCGTTTAATAAACAAAATACATTTTTGAAATGAAGACAGCGTTTGGAGTGGAGTGCATGCAAAATAATATGTTCCCTGAATCCACGGCCTTTGTTGCTAATAAAAGTAGACAGTTTATAGTTTATAATTATGTCTTTAACTTATCTGGGGTGCATTTCCCGTACAACGACGTTACTCGCTGCTTAACTACCATAGTACCATGCATCGTTTAAGAAATCCACTAGCTAGTCGCGACTGTTCCTGAAACCGTATTGTCGCAAATCTGTCGTTCAACCACGTTAATGATGTCACGCAGGTGGTGGAGTAATAACTGCTTTTATAATGAATTAGTTTGAGATCGAATTCATGCTAGATGCTATAAATGATAAATTATGGACATGGCATCTGAGGACTAATTCTCATTTTTCTCTGTTATTTTGCTTTATTTCCAGATTCAATCATAAGCTCGTTAAAAACAGTGCTTTGACAAACAAAAAGACGTAAATGACATTTGTATTCTAAATAAAAGATATAGATTGTACTGAATGTCAGCTTGCTTATTTTGCTCAAGATAAGGATTTATTAAGTCCACATGTCATGCAAACAAGAAACAGGAAACGCACCCCAGTATGGCTAAAAATGACTAAATATACTAAAAAAGTATTGTGAGTTGTTTCCGCTGTCAAGGGAAAAAAAATCCATCAGAAGCGCCGGCGCCTTCATCGGCCATGGGTTAAAGAAAACGTAGCCTATTTAGTTTTCATAGTTAGGCTATGTTTAAATATTAGCCTATGATATTATTTTTTAAATTTGATATGTTGATTATGAAAAGTGAGCAGCATGAGTAAGATGCGCATATGTCTGGAGACATGGAGTGGGGTCAGACATGATTTTGACCACTTCATTGAGTTTTGTTTTGAAGAAAGTCTTTCTTTAAAGTGAATTTCGTTTTGTATAAATTGTATTTAAATTTTAATCAATGTTTCATCAACTAATTGCCTGTATATTTAATAAATAAGAAGCAAACCAAGAACGTCGGGAATGGATTGACGTGCGTAACGAACCCACTGGACTGTTTCCACGGCCTTTAAATAAAGGCTGAAACTATAGCGTATTTCTGTTTTTAATACATTTCTTGAATACATGTCTTACTGTATAGGCCTATAGATAGTTATGATATTTGTGGCTGCACCGGGGTCCGTCATTACTGACTATCAATAAATTACTACAATTTCGTGCTATGGGCACTGCCATATACAGGCAGCGGAAGCCTATTTTACGCTGAGCTTGCTTCTGCTTTACAAACATGGTAGTGTGACAGGCTATATAAATTCTCAAAAGGCATATGTTGTACACATCACTATGCAACATATGTCCTTATTAGGAGAAAATATATGTCGTTTTTACGACATAATTGAGGGGAAAAAATAATATAGGCTATGTGGCAGCAATGTCTCACCATAGTTTTGAAAACAAAACTTTTAAATAAGAAATACTGTTTAGCATTCAAATACATTGTGAATATGGAAATATTTGGATTTGTGACACATGAGAGAGAGAGGCTATAACGCGCGTTTCTGTTTCAGTTTAGCTTTAAACGAATTCGTTTTGGCTTGACTTGCATATATAGGCTAGCCTATAGCAAATTTTTTCATTCTTGCTGTGTTCTGAATACCATTCATTTTTAAAGGATTTGTCTAGAGTGAGGGTCAGCTAAAATAGCCTATAGCATATTCAGCTTCTGTTATATTAGGGACGATTTCTCGTTTTGGAAACATTAGCTACTCAAAGCTTTTGTCCAGTTATTTACTAACGTGAAAAGTATCTGTGTAATAAGTTGTACATGGTAGGATAATTGCTGAACATGAAATCTTAGCAATTACATTAAAGTATGATAAAGAGATGTGATCTTTAATTAGATTAAAATATTCCAAAAGTTATGGGCTATTGTAGATAAATATACCATCAATTCATAGGCACTCCTTTGGCTAAAATGATCCGTGCTGAATTTGTCTGGCCTGACTCATCATTGATTGGGTGAGAACAGTTCAAATTTACTGGCTGTGGAAATCAGTGGGAGTGGCTCATTATACTCTAAGCAAAACGCCGTAAATAACGCGCGCTCTGTGCAACCAAAACGGCGTTTTTTACGGCGTCATATGGCAAGCTGAACAGCGTAAAAGACGCTTTTCAGGCTAACTAAAACGCTGTCAAATACGGCGTCATTGACTGTAAACGCAATTAATATATAGCGTAATTCTGACCCTTTTGGCTTGCCATACGCGTGCGTTGGAGTCCGAGCGTGCGCTGTCCAGTCTGAACATGACCGAGTGTGTGTTTGTGTTTGTTTGCAGTGGCGACGATTACAAGAACCACAACAAGTGCATCAGTGAAGATCAGAAGTACGGCGGCAAAGATTTCCAGGCCAAGGCGAATAAAGGTGACGTGAAGCAGCAGCAGTGGATTGAGGTGAGTAGAGCTGAACGCCTGTGAATGTCTGAGGGATTCTGGGATCGCTCACGTGTCTCGTTCTTCTCCAGAGGATCCAGGAGGCTGCGGATCGGCCCGGCGTCCAGCCCAGACTCCAGCAGGTCCTGCGTCAGGTCAGCACGTACGGGAATGTTCCCCGGAAGAGAGCCAAGTTTCAGGTGAAGATCTCAGACGCCGGTGACGAAGCTTCTTCCCGCCTGACGCTCCATCCTTAACGTTTGCTTTCTTCACCCACAGAACTGGATGAAGAACAGCCTGAAGATCCACAGTCCCGATTTACTGGAGCAGGTCTGGGAGATTTTCTCAACGGCGGCCGACAGCGTAAGAGTTCAAAGTGCTTCAACCAGGTCGCCTTTCACACCAAAATCAACCAGTGTATACATATAGTGACGTTTGGCTTTTGTTTCGTGATGTTTCAGGACAGCAACCGAACCAATCATCAGACAGCAGGCGAACACAACCCGAACCGAAGTGACCAGAGCAACGGCACTGAGACTAATGAAGAAAAAAGAGGAGAGCGGAAAGAGAAAAAGAACAAGAGAAAGACCTCAGAGGAGCAGAACGGACAAAATACCAGCGAGAAACAGAGCAGAAAAAAGAGGAAACGAGAGGAGAGAGAGCAGAACGGACAGAATGTAGACAAAAAGACCAACAAAAGACAGAAGAAAAGAAAAGAAGAGGTGTTTGATGGTGAGGATCAGTGTCATCCCGTGTCACAATGTCCATACTACCCACCCTGAATAGTGTGTGAGATTAGAATAAGTGTAGTATGTTGAAAAGATTACGTCAAGTCCCCGGAGGGTGTACTATTTCTGGTAGATTTGGATCCGTGCACACGGCTAATAACGGCTAATATTACCCACAAACCCATTGCGCTCTGGAGGAGGATTTGGTTCAGAACTACAAACATGAGTAAAAGTGTTAAATATAACTACAAAACATGACGGATATGTGCAAGCGATGGTGAGAGGTTTAGATGAAGGTTTGAGTTTAACCTAATATTAATTTCATGTTATCCGTGTTAAATTTTATCTGCAATAAAAATTGCAAAGACTCGTTTGGCTATTAACTTTCAAATACATCTTTATGCATTTAATATGAGGAGCGTCTCGGCATGAAAGACCCGCGACTGCAGATCTGCGTTTCTCTCCGATACGGTAGGGAATGAAATTAAATGTGGAGGATTTGAACTGACAGATGTTTGACAGGCCAGTTTACAGCGACAGAGAGAGCAACCGTAAAAGACGCTACTGTATGACGTGATAGTACGTCCCAAAGCTCGTCTACTCTTCTGCTACACACTCAAAAGTATGCACTTGTACTTCTCGAAAAGAGTACATACTTTTAAGCCGTAGTATAAGCAGGCGAATTGGGACGCAGCAAAAGACCGTCTCTAACTGTGTGAATCTTTCTTATTTCCTGTCTGCTTTGACCAATCAGAGAGTGTGAATCTGGAGGAGGAGGAGCCAGTGACCCAGGAGTCTGAATCAAACACTACAGGTATTTCACAATAAGCAGGGTTTCCACGGGTCTTAAAAATGTCTTAGATCGGAGCAGAAAGTCTTAAATTCACAACCCTCTAAAATGCGAGTAAATCTTCACTCTGGGCGACTAAATATCTATCATTAGACATTGGCTAATAAATGCTTAGATTTAATTCTCCAGTGTGTGTGTTTAAGGCTAAGAATAAGTTTAGCATAGATATATTTTCACTCGGAGAAACAGTTTCGATCTCCGTCAAGCGATCTGTCTTTCAGTTCAGCTCAACGGATGCGCAGCGTACCTGTATTTGACGTACCGTAAACTCTAGTGTGACGACACACCACTCGCCGTCGCTTTGCTGAGAGCGCTGTGTTTCTCACACACACACGCACACAAAGAGTGTCTTACATACCACTCAGAATCGACGCGCTACATGTAAACCATATTCTCTGTTGTATTTTCCTGTCAAAACAACGGAGTTCATTTGGAATGATTCAGCTTTTAAGAACAAGCAGAAGATGTGCGGTTTCTCCGGTAGTGGGCGGGGCTAATGCGCAAACAGCAATCTCATTGGCTGGTGCTCATCTATTACCTTCACTGTTTTGATTTTAGCAATTCAGTTCGAGCGAACGCAGACACGTGATTAATATTCATGAACCCAGCAGCTCATCAATCCTTAGTGCGTTGTATATTGTTATTAGTAGTAGAATTAGTAGTAGTATTATCTTATTAATACTTACTATTATCTATTATTCTTTTTTACTGAATGACCAACAATATCTTAAGCACCACCACCAGTCCTAAGTCCAAAATATCAAATATGCATTCATAAAAGTTTGTTTACATAATATATGGGTAACACTTTACAATAAGGTTGTATTAGTTAACATGAACTAACCATGAACAATGCCTGTAGCTTTACTGTTTTTGTAAGGTTATCTTACGGTACACATTCATAGCAGTTGACACACACACTAATGATGAACATTTCTAACTCACTCTAAAGGTAAAAATGCTGTTGTGTACCTCATCAACATTAAACAAAGCATGTATTAAAGGTTTATGAGAACCTTATCATCAAGAGTACACTATTTCAACATTTACTGATGTGTTAACATTTGTAGGTTCATTACAAAGCAGTAAATAATAATAAATGCTGTGTGAATGGAAAGTTATGTTAATAAAGAGTCTACAGATGTTAGTAACACATCAGGTAATGTTGATATAGTGTACACTTTACAATAAGGGTCACAAAACGTAAGTAATGATAGTAAAGTGCGTATAAACATGAACGACCTATCCGCTGATGTTCAGATGGTTTCCACTGTAGAATTATGTTTACCAACAGCCCAAAATCAATGGCTTATTAAATAATGTTGATGAGGTACACAACAGCATTTTTGCCTTCAGAGTGAGTTAGAAATGTTCATCATTAGTGTGTGTGTCAACTGCTATGAATATGCACCGTAAGATAACCTTACAAAAACAGTAAAGCTACAGGCATTGTTCAAAGTGTTACACATATACACTCACCTAAAGGATTATTAGGAACACCATACTAATACTGTGTTTGACCCCCTTTCGCCTTCAGAACTGCCTTAATTCTACGTGGCATTGATTCAACAAGGTGCTGAAAGCATTCTTTAGAAATGTTGGCCCATATTGATAGGATAGCATCTTGCAGTTGATGGAGATTTGTGGGATGCACATCCAGGGCACGAAGCTCCCGTTCCACCACATCCCAAAGATGCTCTATTGGGTTGAGATCTGGTGACTGTGGGGGCCATTTTAGTACAGTGAACTCATTGTCATGGTCAAGAAACCAATTTGAAATGATTCGAGCTTTGTGACATGGTGCATTATCCTGCTGGAAGTAGCCATCAGAGGATGGGTACATGGTGGTCATAAAGGGATGGACATGGTCAGAAACAATGCTCAGGTAGGCCGTGGCATTTAAACGATGCCCAATTGGCACTAAGGGGCCTAAAGTGTGACAAGAAAACATCCCCCACACCATTACACCACCACCACCAGCCTGCACAGTGGTAACAAGGCATGATGGATCCATGTTCCCATTCTGTTTACGCCAAATTCTGGCTCTACCATCTGAATGTCTAAACAGAAATCGAGACTCATCAGACCAGGCAACATTTTTCCAGTCTTCAACTGTCCAATTTTGGTGAGCTCGTGCAAATTGTAGCCTCTTTTTCCTATTTGTAGTGGAGATGAGTGGTACCCGGTGGGGTCTTCTGCTGTTGTAGCCCATCCGCCTCAAGGTTGTGCGTGTTGTGGCTTCACAAATGCTTTGCTGCATACCTCGGTTGTAACGAGTGGTTATTTCAGTCAAAGTTGCTCTTCTATCAGCTTGAATCAGTCGGCCCATTCTCCTCTGACCTCTAGCATCAACAAGGCATTTTCTCCCACAGGACTGCCGCATACTGGATGTTTTTCCCTTTTCACACCATTCTTTGTAAACTCTAGAAATGGTTGTGCGTGAAAATCCCAGTAACTGAGCAGATTGTGAAATACTCAGACCGGCCCGTCTGGCACCAACAACCATGCCACGCTCAAAATTGCTTAAATCACCTTTCTTTCCCATTCTGACATTCAGTTTGGAGTTCAGGAGATTGTCTTGACCAGGACCACACCCCTAAATGCATTGAAGCAACTGCCATGTGATTGGTTGATTAGATAATTGCATTAATGAGAAATTGAACAGGTGTTCCTAATAATCCTTTAGGTGAGTGTATGTGTGTGTACTGTGTGTACTTTATAATTATGTATATTTGAATACACGCATGTATATATTTGCATGTATATACTGTATATATATTTATATAATTTATATTATATATAAATATAAAAACCATTTCTTAAATGTATACATAATTATACACAGTACACACACGCATATATTATGTAAACACAAACTTTTATTTTGGATGCGGTTAATCGCGATTAATCGTTTTGACAGCACTAATATAAATAAAACAGTATATCAGTCTAAAAGAATGTACTAGCCAATGGCGACCCCTTCATAAATACTACACACTGAACCAATTATAAATTATATTGCAAAATTGAACCATTAAAATAGGAAACAAGATTTCATAGGGCTCTAAATTAAATTGCATGCACTTCCTCAGGATTTTTGTTTTCCAGCAAAAATATGTAAACATCCTTAAATCAAGACACATTTACTGGAGAATAAAAAATGAAGAAATTAAGTCTTGTTTTCTGAGAAATTAAACAAAATTAAGTGTTTATGCTTAAAACAAGAACAAGGGTCTGTCATTGGGTATGAAAATTACTTTTTCATTTGAATGAAGTTGATTTTTCTGAACCCATTGGCAGATGTTTGTTCTTGTTTTGATCATAAAATCACTTTCACAAGATTTCATATCTTCAGTCATTCTGCTCCAGTAAATGTGTCTTGATTTAAGAATCTTTTAGATATTTGCACTGGACAAGGCAAAACTACTGAAAACAACATCAGTTCAGTGCAGTGTGATCAGAAGGTTCACGACAAGTTATTTCCATATTCTAGTGTTTGGGAGATGAGCCATTCAAATATTTAACCTATTTTTATGTCAAATTAATAAAGTTATGGAGATCTGTTGGAAATTGTATGTTCAAACTCTGAAGTGTTGCTAATACAGCTCATTGTGTGCTTAGACATTTATATTTAGAGAACATATGCTCCCTTCATTTTATTCCTTACATTTTCTTTAATTGGTCTTAAATTTACCTTCATTAAACTTGCAGAACCCCAGATAAGAGTGTGTTTGATCTCAGCGAGAGAATTACTGATGGTCTGTGTGTTTGTCTGCAGGGAAGTTTAATTGGAAAGGGACGATAAAGGCGGTTCTGAGAGACGCGCCTGCGGACGGACTCGCCGTCAAGAAACTCCGCAAGAAGGTAAGCTAACTAGTCAGTAACCACCAGACACAGTGGAAGTCCCGTTTATCTGGCAGATAGGCTTTCATGTTCCACAAATGCTTGGACGTTTGACACAAACGATCGACTCTGGTGTTTTTCCAGGTTTTAGCTGCATATTATTCATTTACTGGAGACGGAAACTACAGATCGGAAGAGGAGCTTCTGTCTCTGTTCAACAAGAAGATCAACAACAACCCGAAGTTTAAAATGCTAAAAGAAAAAGTCAGACTGGTGAAATGACTGTGACTGCGGTGTCGTCATCATCTCTTGCTGGAATAAACGCTAAAACATCCATCTGTGTCTTCAGTTGTTTTTATGAGGTTATTTTATGACCAGCGTCAGAGTCTGATAGCCCCGCCCCTTCTGAAAGTCCTGCCCTGTCCCCTCTGATAGCCCCGCCCCTTCTGAAAGTCCTGCCCTGTCCCTTCTGATAGCCCCGCCCCTTCTGAAAGTCCTGCCCTGTCCCCTCTCATAGCCCCACCCCTTCTGAAAGTCCTCTCTGTCCCCTCTCATAGCCCCGCCCCTTCTGATAGTCCTGCCCTGTCCCCTCTGATAGTCCTGCCCTGTCCCCTCTGATAGCCCCGCCCCTTCTGATAGTCCTGCCCTGTCCCCTCTGATAGCCCCGCCCCTTCTGAAAGTCCAGCCCTGTCCCCTTTGATAGCCCCGCCCCTTTTGATAGTCCTGCCCTGTTCCCTCTCATAGCCCCGCCCACCTGAAAGTCCTGCCATGTCCCCTCTGATAGCCCCGCCCCTTCTGATAGTCCTGCCCTGTCCCTGCCCTGTCCCCTCTGATAGCCCCTTCTGAAAGTCCTGCCCATCCTAAGTGTGTATGACATTCTTCTTTCAGACGAATACAATCAGAGTTATATTAAAAGATGTCCTGGCTAATCAAAGCTTTATAATGGCAGCCCAAAATTTGAAGCCCAAAAATGTGCATCCATCCATTATAAAAGTGCTCCACACGGCTCCAGGGGGTTAATAAAGTCTTTCTGAAGCGAATCGATGGGTTTGTGTACGAAAAATATCCATATTTAACATGTTATAAAGTAAAATATTTATCTTCCGGTGGACCGTCTTCCGTATTCAACTTGCGCATAAAGTGTAACGCCGCTCACAGTTCAAAACGCTTACGGTATGACCAACGTCGGAAGCTAGATATTTTACTTTATAAAGTTTTAAATATGGATATTTTTCTTTCAAAAACCCATCGATTCCTTTAGAGTAAATCATGGAGTAATTTTCATTTTTGTGTGAACTATCCCTTTAAGGGAACATAAAGAGCTGGAATAGTAATGAAACGCTTGTCAGTGTATTAGATCCGTGCATTCGTTATTAAAGTGACAGTAGCCTGATAAACCTGCTGTGTCATTTAATGTTAATCAAAGAACAAAAGAAACTGGTGAATCATTGACTGCTCTTCACTGTTGTTTGTTGACAGTGAAACTGCTCTGAACGAACAGATTAAGGGGTTGGGGTTATTTTGGGGTTTTATGAAGGCATTGACAGGGCCACCTCGCAGACGGGTGCGTGTGTTCCGCCGTTACGGGTGGCTCAGCGGCGAGACCTGTGCTGGAGAGATGATCTGTTTATGGTGGGGGATGTAAGGGCTGAATCGGACTCTTGTGTGGGACATTCTTTCTGTCCCGGGGCAGGGTTCAGTTGGCCCGCGCACACAGAGGCTCCTCACAGGTGCGAGCGCTGCGCGGCCCCGCGGGTCAGGACTTGGTGCAGGCCGGAGAATGGGCTGCCTGTTAGCGGCGCGCACGCGCGCACACACACACACACAGCGAAACAAACACTCGTGTGCGCTCCGGAGCCTGATAATCCCCGTGTGCGGCACTGATCCCGCGCTTAGCTGTAATCATATCGGCCGGACGGGGCTTTAGCGCAGCCTAGCTCACGTTAGCTGGACTTACACTGCTCTTTTATACCTGTAGTATTGTCATAGGCAGGGCTGTAAGAAGCACTGAGATATTTAAGAGAAAGTACAGATACTGTGTTAATTAAAAGTCTAAGTACCTACCCAAAAAAAGCTGAAAAGTATCATTTAATACTTAAAAAATTAGCGTATTAAAACCCAAAAATGTCATCATTAACTCTCCCTCATCTTTCACAGTCACATGAGGATAAAGGAAAATACTTGGTTACACTTTATTTGAACGTGTCCTTACAGTGTAACTATACATTTAAGTACTTAGTAATACTAATGAAAGTGGTGGTTGATTATGATTTGACTTCTTTAACTGTAGTGAGTGTGTAATGTCGCTGTTTGAACAGAAACAACATCTGCAAAGTTACAACGCTCAAGTTCAAAGCAAAGGGAGACATTTTCTTTTACAGAAATCACTTTTTAAAGACTACAACAAACGGCTGCTAGGGACTACAACGAGTTAGTGACATCACTAACCCTAACATTTACACAAACCCCGCCCCCGTGAACATGTTGAGAAGAGGAAGAGTTGTTGTAGTCGAGCACATTCGCTCAAGCGGTCATCCGTCTTTCACATTTATTGCGATACAGTACGAACACAAAAGCAAGATGACAACATAAGTTATAACCGTAATTAAACTAAACTATCCCTGTTCTCTCTTCATGCAGCAGATATTCTCTGGCTCATCTCACAACAGTTCCCACACCAGCGGTTTATAGATTATCATGACAGAATATACTAATCAATGACTTGAAGATGGTTAACTCATAAATCCATCAACTATCCCTTCAGGAACGTCCTGTCTCAGGCCCTGTCCACACGAACACGGGTATTTTCAATCTGCGGTTTGGCTGTTCGTCCACATGCAAATGCAGTATCCAGACACTGAAACCAAACTTTTTTGAAAACTCCTGCCAGGAAGTACATTTTTAGAAACTCCGGTTGCCCTGGTGGTTTTGGCTTGTTGCACCAGAACCAGAACCGGCAATAACCTTTTTTTCCAGGCTTCTGATTGGCCAACATGGCTTTACGGTTAGGGTTATATTGCCACCTGTTAGTGTGGCATGCTCTTGACGATGCTTCATAGTGTATTTTTCACTTTCATGTGGACGTAAAAAACTCCCATGTATGTGTGGACTAGGCCTCATTCTACATGCTGTCTCTTCTTCTTGAGTCTCTCCATTATTGTCCGACTCCGGTTTGAACATAAAAGGCTGATCAGTTTCAGTCATTTTCAGTGTGTGTCTGCGTGAGGTAATCAGAGCTGTTAACACAAGCTCTTGAAGCTCCGCCCTCTTCCTGAAAGCAGCTCATTTGCATTTAAAGGGACACACACAAAAACAACAATTTTAACATGCTATAAAAATGATCTGTGGGGTATTTTGAGCTGAAACTTCACATACACTCACATCAGAGACATATTTTACATCTTGTAAAAAGGGGCATTATAGGAACCCTCTAACAACATGTACTTACTGTAGGGTTATGGTTAAGATTAGGGTGTTTTAGGGTTAGTTGCATGTAATTATGCATAATTTACTGCTTTTATATAGTAACTACATGTGTATGCGTGTAACAAGGACACTGTAAAATACTATTACCAAATATTTCAGTTTTAAATAAATGAGAAACAATTCAAGACATTCAGACGTTTTTGAAATCCCATTCAACCGATTAGATCAAAAGAAAGTGATTCATTTGTGAATCTGGCGTTTGTTCTGATTCTGAACAGCTGATAGTAAAAGGAAATTTGGTAACGCTTTAGATTACAGCCCGGAAAGTACTGCGTAAGTAAAACTAATTTACAGTGTAACTTTCGGTAATTATAGTGTAACTATAAAGTAAGTATGTGTAGGTATAAGGGAACAATATGTAATATTTGGGGAATAAAGGGGTAACTATCAGGAAAATTAACAAATTATTTATACTGTAAGTATTTTTTAATTGAGGGGTAATTATCCATGTAGTTACAGGGTAAGTATGAATCTACAGGCTGTAAATTAAAGTTGTGCTTGTTCCCCTCTTGTTTCATGTAGTTATAGTATAAGTATGAATCTATGGGCTGTAAATTAAAGTGGTGTTTGTTCCCCTCTTGGTTCATGTAGTTACAGGGTAAGTACAATAAAAAACACGTACATAATCTGATATCACTCGGAAATCTTTATTTGAAAAACAAGTTTCAAAACAGATTTACGACACTTCTTATTCATTTACAGTTTTTTTAAAATAAACTTTTCATTTTAAATAACGTCCTGACAGAAAGAGGCACGTTTTGTCCCTTTTTTGTTTCTCTTGATTGGCTCCTCTTATTCTTTATTCTAGTCTACAGTTTAAAAAATTTAAAATATATATATTTTTTTTCTTACAAACACTTATCGTTTCACTTCAGAAGACATTGATTCATCCATTGGGATCGTATGGATTACTGTAGTTATTGCTGTATGTGCTGTTGATGCTTCAACTTTTAGGAACCCAAATGAGTTTTCATTAGCAGAGATTATTTATTTTTCTGTGTTCATCTGAAGAAATAAAGTCGTATACATCTCGGATGGCATGAGGGTAAAAAATTAGTAAATGGTGAGGACGTTTCTGGGTGTACTGTATTTTCTTTTAATACATAATACAGAATAGCTGGAGGCACGGGATTCCTTCTTAAGATTCATCTGTGGCAAGAACGAAAAAGAGGAACAAGAGGAGCATGAAGCTAAGCAAGAGAAACGGATAAGAAGTGTTGTAAATCTGTTTTGGAAGTTTTTTTTCAAATAAAGATTTCTGAGTGATATAAGATTGTGTACGTATTTTTATTGTACTTACCCTGTAACTACATGAAACAAGAGAGGAACAAACACCACTTTAATTTACAGCCCATAGATTCATACTTACCCTGTAACTACATAAAACAAGAGGGGAACAAGCACCACTTTAATTTACAGCCCGTAGATTCCTACTTACCCTGTAACTACATGAAACAAGAGGGGAACAAACACTGCTTTAATTTACAGCCCGTAGATTCATACTTACCCTGTAACTACATGAAACAAGAGGGGAACAAACACTGCTTTAATTTACAGCCCGTAGATTCATACTTACCCTGTAACTACATGAAACAAGAGGGGAACAAGCACCACTTTAATTTACAGCCCGCAGATTCCTACTTACCCTGTAACTACATGAAACAAGAGGGGAACAAGCACCACTTTAATTTACAGCCCGCAGACTCATACTTACCCTGTAACTACATGAAACGAGGGGAACAAGCACCACTTTAATTTACAGCCCGTAGATTCATACTTACCCTGTAACTACATGAAACAAGAGGGGAACAAGCACCACTTTAATTTACAGCCCGCAGATTCCTACTTACCCTGTAACTACATGAAACAAGAGGGGAACAAGCACCACTTTAATTTACAGCCTGCAGACTCATACTTACCCTGTAACTACATGAAACAAGAGGGGAACAAACACCGCTTTAATTTACAGCCCGTAGATTCCTACTTACCCTGTAACTACATGAAACAAGAGGGGAACAAGCACCGCTTTAATTTACAGCCCGCAGACTCATACTTACCCTGTAACTACATGAAACAAGAGGGGAACAAGCACCACTTTAATTTACAGCCCGTAGATTCATACTTACCCTGTAACTACATGAAACAAGAGGGGAACAAACACCGCTTTAATTTACAGCCCGCAGATTCCTACTTACCCTGTAACTACATGAAACAAGAGGGGAACAAGCACCACTTTAATTTACAGCCTGCAGACTCATACTTACCCTGTAACTACATGAAACAAGAGGGGAACAAGCACCGCTTTAATTTACAGCCCGCAGACTCATACTTACCCTGTAACTACATGAAACAAGAGGGGAACAAACACCGCTTTAATTTACAGCCCGTAGATTCATACTTACCCTATAACTACATGAAACAAGAGGGGAACAAGCACCACTTTAATTTACAGCCCGTAGATTCCTACTTACCCTGTAACTACATGAAACAAGAGGGGAACAAGCACCACTTTAATTTACAGCCCACAGATTCCTACATACCCTGTAACTACATGGATAATTACCCCTTAATTAAAAATACTTACAGTATAAATGATTTGTTAATTTTCCTGATAGTTACCCCTTTATTCCCCAAATATTACATATTGTTCCCTTATACCTACACATATATACTTTATAGTTACACTATACGCAGTAAATACGCTTTACTTATGCAGTTCCGGGCTGTAATCTAAAGCGTTACCGGAAATTTTAACACGCATCACACGGTAAAATCGCAGTTCCTTCCGGAAACAACAGAGACAATAAATACAGACGATACAGGTACATAGAATAAAACCATAAATGACAGGTATGTGTAACACGACTGATTCATATTGCTGACAGATTGTCATGGAAAACTATGCTCTGGTCAGTGTACAATAGTATACAGTAATCCCCAGACAAGGATTTATCAGTAATATTTCAGTGTTTGTAACACAGAATATGGTTCTCCTGTTCAAAGGAACAGTTCGGCCAAAAATATCATAATTTACTCACTCTCATGCGTTTCTTTCTTCCGTGGAACACAAAAGATGATGTTTTGAGAAATGTCTGTGTTTCTCATCCACACAATGAAAGTCAGTGGGGTCTAATGCTCTTCAACACATCATCTTTTATGTTCCACACAGGAAAGAGTCAAACAGGTTTGGAACGATGAGTGGATCATCACAGATTCATTCATTTTTGAGCGTTTCTCACACATAATGTGGGCTTTGGCTGTGTTTGATGAGATGGTTGGCAAGCGTCATCGCTGACATGCCGAAACATGCAGGTGATTGTGGGAAATGTTGAGACATGCTCCACTCGGCTCCATCACTGGAGTCAGCAAAAACCAGAGCCGTGTGCAGTATGTAAGGTATACGTCTCTGATAAAGCTCCTCACAGAACGCTATTGTTCTGCCCCAAAGGCCTCTGGGAAACAGGAGCAGAGAACCAGCTTCACTGCAGCAGAGGGGAATGGAAGTATATGGTTTTATTGTCTGTTTGGGTGAGAATCAAATGCGCTCAGCGTTTCCTCAGAATAACTGGCCAGCACACACACACACACTGAAGGAAGTTGGATGATCAGATGTGCTGAATGAGCGGCATTATGAAGCGTAAAGCTCTTTTGTCCGCTCGGCTCAGAACATGATACTCTCATAAAGCACAATCCAGGTTCTGTTTTGAGTCGTGGTTTGAGCTGAAGATAAGAGTAGGCCACAGGTAAGCCAATCGCTTCATATCTTCATAACTCTTCAGTGTCTGGCTGGTGCATTTGATGTGATTTTTGAATATTGGAAGGCCTCATTTATCAGACATCAGTGTTCGGGGTGTCGGGATAGTTTCAAGGTTTTCCAGAGTGAGAGATGGAGAGACTGATGTCTCCACACTCCCCAAACCAGATTGAGATTAGATTGACCTCTGCAGACTCACAGTCATCATCTCAACTGTTCTCCATCATCAGACCTGAGATCAACTAACCTTCTCTACTAACCATAATTCTGGCTTAGTATATCATCATTTTAATTTTAATGTCATCATTTTGCCTTTTTGCATCATAATTTAAACTTTTTGTCAATTTCACATTTTTATGTCAATTTAAACTTTTTGTCATTTTAAGTTTTATATCATAATTTCAACTTTTTGTCAGAATTTCACGTTTTTGTCATAATTTCAACTTTTTATTTCATAATTTCAACTTTTTGTCATAATTTCACATTTTTGTCATAATTTCAACTTTTCATTTCATAATTTCAACTTTTTGTCATAATTTCATGTTTTGAAATTATGAATCAAAATGGGCAAGCGTAAGGATTTGAGCAAGTTTGACAAGGGCCAAATTGTGATGGCTAGATGACTGGGTCAGAGCATCTCCAAAACTGCAGCTCTTGTGGGGTGTTCCCGGTCTGCAGTGGTCAGGATCTATCAAAAGTGCTCCAAGGAAGGAACAGTGGAGAACCGGAGACAGGGTCATGGGCGGCCAAGGCTCATCGATGCACGTGGGGAGCGAAGGCTGGCCTGTGTGGTCCGATCAAACAGACGAGCTACTGGAGCTCAAATTGCTCAAGAAGTTAATGCTGGTTCTGATAGAAAGGTTTCAGAATACACAGTGCATCTCAGTTTGTTGCATATGGGGCTGCATAGCCGCTGACCAGTCAGGGTGACCATGTTGACCCCTGTCCACCGCCGAAAGCACCAACAGTGGCATGTGAGCATCAGAACTGGACCACGGAGCAATGGAAGAAGGTGGCCTGGTCTGATGAATCACGTGTTCTTTTACATCACGTGGATGGCCGGGTGCGTGTGCGTGGCTTACCTGGGGAACACATGGCACCAGGATGCACTATGGGAAGAAGGCAAGCCGGCGGAGGCAGTGTGATGCTTTGGGCAATGTTCTGCTGGGAAACCTTGGGTCCTGCCATCCATGTGGATATTACTTTGACACGTACCACCTACCTAAGCATTGTTTCAGACCATGTACACCTTTCATGGAAACGGTATTCCCTGGTGGCTGTGGCTCTTCCAGCAGGATAATGCTCCTGACACAAAGCACAAATGGTTCAGGAATGGTTTGAGGAGTACAACAACGAGTTTGAGGTGTTGACTTGGCCTCCAAATTCCCCAGATCTCAGTCCAATCGAGCATCTGTGGGATGTGCTGAACAAACAAGTCCGATCCATGGAGGCCACACCTCACAACTTACAGGACTTAAAGGATCTGCTGCTAACATCTTGGTGCCAGATACCACAGCACACCTTCAGGGGTCTAGTGGAGTCCATGCCTCGACGGGTCAGCAAAAGGGGGACCAAACTGGTTTTGCCTGATTGGTGTAGATATGAATAAAACTGTAAGTTTTGTCTATGTAAATGTCACTGAAGTGGAGAAGAAAACTTTAAAGATGTGTATTGTAATTGAAATCTACAGATGCAAACAGTGCAATAAAGTGCAATAAAATAAACACTTAAAGTATTTTCTGGATGTTTTCTTTCCACCAGTCTGAAACAACACACTGTGAGAACATAAATAGGCCAAAATCCCAAAATTGGCTAGTGCATGAAAAGACGCCGCATTACTTGTACAGTATGCAGTTTCTCGTGTGTGTGTGTGGATGCGTTGTGCTCCAGATGGATGGATGGAGCTCCAGCTGGCAGGAAACTCTAGTGGAGAGAGCGGGGCTGTTGGCAGGATACAGTATTCCACACCTGTGCTCACCTGTGCTGCTGTCTGCACACCTGAGCACCAGCTGACCTCGTGAACCTGCGCACGGACCTGCTGAACTCACACAACACAATCAGTGCCATTAAACTGTGTTTCTCTCTAATGCATTAGCGGCTTCTAACGTGCTGATATTCACTTCTTTTCAAACATAATTTCCATGCCTGTATTTGTTGAATGAAAACTTTACAAAGGCAAGTAGCGACAGATCTTTTCTTCCGTATTGTGGCGTACATCTGAGTGTAACAAATGATCAAAAAAAAGAATAAATGCAGGACTTGGCATTATGACTTACTATATTATGACTTTTTATGTGAATTTCAACTTTTTGTCATAATTTCAACTTTCTATATCATAATTTCAATTGTTATGACTCTCATAATGTTTACTCATAATTTCAAGTTTGTATATAATAATTTCAACTTCAATTTCAATGTCATAATTATGATTTAGTATGTTAATTTCAACTTTTTGTGATAATTGTTAGTCATAATTTTGACTTTATATTTCATAATTTCAACTTTTTGTCATAATTGTGACATAGTATGTCATATTTTAATTTTAATGTTTAATTCAACTTTTTATTTAATAATTTGTCAATTTCACGTTTTTGTCATAATTTCAAGTTTTATATCATAATTTAAACTTTGACATAATTTCACGTTTTATATCATAATTTCAACTTTTTGTCATACTTTCACGTTTTTATGTCATAATTTAAAAATGTTATTTTATCATTTCAACTTTTTGTCATAATTTCACGTTTTATGCCATCATTTCAACTTTTTATTTCATCATTTCAAATTTTTGTATCAAAATGTAAACTTTTTGTCATAATTTCACGTTTTTGTCATAATTTAAACTTTTTATTTCATTATTTCAAATGTTTGTATCATAATTTCACCTTTTTGTCATTTAAGTTTTTATGCCATCATTTTGAATTTTTATTTTATCATTGTTTGTTATGTTTTAACTTTTTGTCATAATTTCACGTTTTTTGTCTTAATTTCAACTTTTTAATTCATAATTTCAAATGTTTGTATCATAATTTCAACTTTGTGTCATAATTTCAAATTGTTGTCATAATTAAAATTTCACGTTCCCTTTCAGTCGGTCACTTCTACTTCGAGTGTAACTAAACGAGCCAATGAACATTGGCATGCGGTTCACACATTCCATGCTCCTCCCCGCAGCGCGGGTATAATTAAGGAAGTGGAAGCACCGCATCTTTGCTTTCTACTTCAGAGCCGAACACTGCTGTTAACAGTTTGTTGTTTTTCTACGGTGAGTTTCTAAAAACGAGTCTGCTTTTTGGAAAGACGTTCTGTTTCCTGGTGAGGGTGATACGGCACAAGACAGCGGCGGTCGCAACACGAGCTGACAAAAACAGCTGTTTTCACAGCTCGCTGGGCATTACTGAGTGTGAGTGCTCACAGCAGGCTTGCACTATTAAAACTACTGTGAGTCGCGGCCATCTCCATGTGTGCTTCATCACTATTAGAGCAATTTTCCTTTCTAAAAGAGCTACATGGTTTGACCCTGCGTCTTTTTCAAGATGTCATTCAAACCGTGTGTTTCTGGATGCAAGAGATATTTGTCCCCAGTTGACGGTCACGATCGTTGTCTCACGTGTTTGGGCATTTAGCATGCTGAGGTAGCGTTTGTGAATGACTCATGTTCCTACTGCGGTGCTTAGGTCAAGGCTCAAATACCTCAGACGGGGTGGAGTCCCTTTGCGTATCCCACAATCTAGTGGCCCTCCCGCTGCGAAGCAGAGGGCTGCTACTTCGGCTGATAGCCTTGGTGGTGACCTGAGGAATACAGTGAGGGCTTCTCCGACGAGTCAATCTCCTTGGGCCCCTCCATCCTCCGCACCTGCGCCGGTGGAGCTTCCGAAGGAGCGTGCTGGTCCTTCCCTTGGGGGGCCAGCCGTCTCCTTTGGGGCTCCGGCTGAGGACCAAATGTCTATTGCTGCATCAGAGGATGAGCTAATGTCCTCTGGAGATGAGGATTCAGCTGCGTTGCCCCCTTCGGGTGTGGAAGCGTTGCCCGAGTCTGATCCAGAGCTCACGGCTATGCTTTCCCGGGCTGCTGCAAGTGTCGGGCTCGAGTGGAACCCTCCACCGTGTCCTGAACGTTTGGATGATTGGTTTTCTCGGGGTAGCCCATGCTGGTTCTCAGCGGCCCGCCCCGGGTTCCATTCTTCCCGGAAGTGCATCAGGAGATTACCAAATCGTGGACGGCACCCTATAGTGCTCGAAGCCGATCTGCTGACTCCTCCACCCTCACTACCCTCGATGGTGGCGTGGTTAAGAGATACGTGGAGATCCCCCCGTTGAAGCACTCTGTGGTGATGCAGCTGTGTCCCAAGACCGCTACCTGTTGGCGGGGTAATCCGCATCTCTTTCGCCGTCGCCGAAGAGGCCAGCCTGACAGACCGGGGTGTTGAGGAACCGAACTTTGTCGGGCTCACGTAAGTCCGCCAGGTTTAGTCACAGGTGACGTTCCTGGACCACTAGTGTGGACATCACCCGGCCCAGGGAGCGTGTTGACAGTCCTTGAGCGCTTTGGCCTGGTAGACCTGCAGGAGCGCCATGGCATGCAAAGCCGACGCGGCTTCTCCCGGGTGTGTAAGTTCTCGTCCTCTCTGATGGGCAAGGCTTACACAACCTGTGGAGAAGCCGCGTCGGCTTTGCATGCCATGGCGCTCCTGCAGGTCTACCAGGCCAAAGCGCTCAAGGAACTGCACAAGGGTAGTTCCGACCTCGCTCTCCGGGCGGCGAAAGTCACCGCACGCTCCCTGGGCCGGGTGATGTCCACACTAGTGGTCCAGGAACGTCACCTGTGGCTAAACCTGGCGGACACGTGTGAGCCCGACAAAGTTCAGTTCCTCAACACCCCTGTCTGTCAGGCTGGCCTTTTCGGCGACGTCATTAAGAACTTTGCCCAGCAGTTCTCAGTGGCCCAGAAGCAGACCGAGGTGATCAAAAACATCCTGCCCCGACGACCAGCTGTTGCCTGCACCCAGTCGTTGGCTGCAGCGCCTCCGCCTGCTCGTCACAGAGGGTGTCCTCCTGCATCTGCCTCCGCCCCTGCGAAGCCTAAGCAGTAGCCTCCACCCAGGCAGCAGGCGGCCGGGCGTAAGGGAGGTGCCCAACCCATCCAGGGCCCCGTGAAATCCGCCGGCATTGTTGAACTGCTTGAATTCGTTCAATGGCAGGACGACGGTCCCACTGAAATTCTTTCAGAGGCTCCTGGGGCATATGGCATCTGCAGCCGCGGTGACTCCACTCGGATTGCTTCATATGAGACTGCTTCAGCACTGGCTTCATGGCCGAGTCCCGAGATGGGCGTGGCAGAGAGGCAAGTACCGGGTTCCAGTTACCCGTACTGTCACCAAACCTTTAGCCCGTGGTCAGACCCTTCGTTTCAACGGGCAGGAGTGCCCCTAGAACAAGTGTCCAGGCATGCTGTGGTCTTCACGAATGCCTCGTCCACCGGCTGGGGTGCCACATGCAGTTTCGGGTCTGTGGACTCAACTGCATTGGCACATCAACTGCCTCAAGTTGCTAGCAGTACGTCTTGTGCTGCGCCGCCTGAAAGGGCTGCTACATGGCAAGCACATACTGGTCCACACGGACAGCACTGCGACCGTTGCGTACATCAACCGACAGGGTGGTCTACACTCCCGCCGCATGTTGCAACTCGCCCGCCATCTCCTCCTTTGGAGTCAGAAGCATCTGAGGTCGCTTCGGGCCATTCACATCCCTGGTGCGCTCAATCGTACAGCCGATGAACTCTCACAACAGCCGAAACTTCCGGGAGAATGGCACAGGTAGACCTGTTTGCCTCTCCGGACTCAACCCATTGCCAGTTGTACTATTCCCTGACCGAGGGGACCCTCGGCACGGATGCACTGGCACACAGCTGGCCCCAGGGCCTGCGCAAATATGTGTTTCCCCCAGTGAGCCTTCAGGGAGGACGAGGAGCAGGTCTTGTTAGTTGCGCCATACTGGCCCAACCGGACCTGGTTCCCCGAACTCACACTTTACCTCTGAGGAAGGACCTACTTTCTCAGAGACGGGGCACTCTATGGCACCTGTGTCCAGACCTCTGGAAACTCCATGTCTGGTCCCTGGATGGGACGCAGAGGTTCTAAGTGGCCTGCCACAGGCTGTGGTAGACACCATCACTTCTGCTAGAGCTCCCTCTACGAGGCGCCTTTATGCATTGAAGTGGAACCTGTTTGTTGAATGGTGCTCTTCCCGCAGGGAAGACCCCTGAAAGTGTTCGGTTAGAGTTATGCTTTCTTTCCTGCAAGAGGGGCTGGAGCAAAGGCTGTCTCCCTCCACCCTCAAAGTGTACATTGCAGCAATTGCGGGTGTATCACGATGCAGTTGAAGGTAAGTCCTTAGGGAAGCATGACCTAATCGTCAGGTTCCTCAGAGTTGCGAGGAGGCTAAATCCTCCTCGTCCTAACTCGTTACCCTCTTGGGACTTAGCTCTGGTGCTCAGAGTCCTCCCTTTTTGAGCCTTTGCAGTCTATAGAGTTAAAGATCCTGTCCACGAAGACAGTGCTCTTGACTGCATTGGCCTCCATCAAGAGGGTAGGGGACCTGCACAAATTTTCGGTCAGTAAATCGTGCCTAGAATTCGGGCTGGCCAACTCTCATGTCATCCTGAGACCCTGGCCTGGATATGTGCCCAAGGTTCCTACCACTCCCTTCAGGGTCCAGGTGCTGAACCTGCAAGCGCTGCCTTCGGAGGAGGCAGACCCAGCCCTAGCTTTGCTCTGTCCAGTCCGCGCTCTTTGCGCCTACGTAGACCGAACTCAAAGCTTTAGGACCTCAGAGCAGCTCTTTGTCTGTTACGGAGGCCAGCACAAGGGAAAGGCTGTCTCCAAGCAGAGGTTAGCCGACTGGATAGTGGATGCTATCGTCTTGGCGTACCAGTCCCAAGACGTGCCTTGCCCGTTCGGGTTGCGAGCACACTCAACTAGAAGTGTAGCTTCCTCCTGGGCGCTGGCTCAAGGCGCCTCGCTGACAGATATCTGTAGAGCTGCGGCGACCCCATATGTGTATTCCTCCACACAAGGAAGCTACCCTACTCTGCTACCCCCGTGTCTTTCCCTTGACAGAGCCTGCTCTGTCGTCTCTGATGGTGTTCTTTCCCCCCTAGAACTAGGTTGGAACCACCTCAGAGACTGCTGTACTACCCTTGTACTACCCTGCTTGGTTAGTCCTTATGTGTAACTGCCACCTCTCCTTCCTTAGAAGGATGTGGCTCCGCAAGCGTTCCATCTTCCGATGCGGCCCAATTCGCCAGTCAGTTCCGACGTACGTTGAACGTGACCGTCTGAAAGGGAATGTCTTGGTCTCGGTCTGTTCCCGAAGGAGGGAACAGAGACGTACGTCCCGTCGCCACAGGTACTGTACCTCCGCTGAACGGCCAAGACACTAGTTCGGCTCCTCAGTGGTAAAGCAAAGATGCGGTGCTTCCACTTCCTTATTTATACCCGCGCTGCAGGGAGGAGCACGGAATGCGTGAACCGCATGCCAATGTTCATTGGTTCGTTTTAAAACACAGTAGATTGGTCTCTGAAAACGTTCGTTGGTCAGTTCCGACGTACGTCTCCATTCCCTCCTTCAGGGAACGAGGGTTACATACGTAACCGAGACATTACATACGTAACCGAGACGTTTTTATGTCATAATTTAAACTTTTTATTTCATAATTTCAAATGTGTATCATAATTTCAACTTTCTGTCATAATTCCCTTTCAAGGAAACTCGTGCTGCATGATTGCGTGGTGAATTCCTATGGAATCAATCCAATGGCGCAACGGAACGGGTGACGTCATCGACCAGGAAACTATAAAGCACACCCAACACCAAACAGCGTTATCTTCTGTGCCTTCAGCAAGCGCTCTATGTGAAATCATTTGTCCTTGGTGTTTTTGTCTGTCCTAAGCATATTCAAAGCATTGTTAGACAGGAGTTTTCACCTTTAAAAAAACCCCCAAAAACATAATAATGGCAACTAACAACATTTCAGAAGTGTGTTCATCCCTGCCCATGCTATATCACGGGTGGGGTTACACATGTACTGTGTGTTGTTTGCTCACGGCTCGCGTTCCTTGTGACTTGGGTCCCGCTTCTGCCGAGGCAGAGCACCGGCTCAGGGTGTGGGGTTCGCAAATGGATCCGGCAGAGGGGTTAGAGACGGGCATCGCCTTTTCATCGGCCTTCGCCTGCCAGGTCCAGTGTTTCATCTTAGGGTTGAAAACACGCTTTGCGGTTTCTTCCGCCCCGAGTGAAGCGCAGAGACAGTAATCATATGTATTTGCGTCAGCTCTCGTTGGGCTGACATTGTTCATTCATAATATTTCCCGAATGTGTAAGAAAAGCATGTAGCGGATCTCGTGTTTGCTGAGGCAGCGCGTAGATTGCATTCTGCAATAAAGAATCTAGTGGCTCGGATATTACGTTTGCCGAGGCAACACGTAGATTATGTATCTGCAATTTATTTATAAGTGGAGGGAACTGAGCTGACAGGATTTTCCCTTTCCTATGTTCACGTCATGATTCTTTTTGCACTTTAGATTCTAATATGAATATTCAGCCTGTCTGTTTTGAATGTATTTAATTTTGAGAAATGAAATCATATATCTTTCTGGCTTGTGAAAAGTTAGATGCCTATGTGAAATACTATTTCTAAAATCCATGTTTATGGCACGTGCCACTTTGTGTCCTTTCTAAATTCCAAAATGTGGAAGCATTTCAGCTCTCAGGTGAAGTCCTCTAAGGGCAAGGTGGATCTGAAGACCGTTATTGTCACGAAGAGGGCTTTGTCAAAGAAAAAGTCCTGACGCCATCAATGTCAGGCTTCTGAGTCTCGAAAGACTGGTACCCATAGTAGATTTTCTGGCAGAATGGAAACTTTTATCCAATATATCTCATGGGGTCCTGCAGCAGGGTCCTACCCACAGTGGTGGGCCCCGAGCAGGCTCTGGTTATGACACAAGAAGTAGAAGACTCTTCTGTGAAAGGAGGCTATAAAAAGGGTTCCTCCTCCCAGCAGGGAGTCAGGTTTTACAGCCAATAGATACTTAATTGTGCCAAAGAAGGATAGAGGGTTGCGTCCGTTTTTAGATCTGCAATGAATCGCTCTGTAGGGAAGCTCAATTCAAAATGCTGACTCTCAAACAGATTGTGTCACAAATCAGATCCGAGGACTGGTTTGTCACCATAGATCTAAAGGACGTATACTTCCATGTATCCATCCTTCCACAACACAGGACGTTCCTGAGGTTCGCTTTCGGGGGTGAAGCATACCAATATCGTGTTCTTTCTCCAGCACAGAGAACCACTTATCTAGTCGTGATATGGGATTCGATAACACTGCAGGTGTGTCTGGCACCTGCCCATATAGCATCGATTCACTCAGCTGTAAAAGAACTGAAGCTTGGCCAGTCACTCACTGTCAAACAGTTCCAGAGACTGTTCAGTCTTATGGCAGCTGCGCCCAATGTAATACCTTTTGGCCTGCTGAACATGAGATCATTGCAGTGGTGCCAAGGGATTCTCCCCGCGGCAATGCCTTCATGCCTTAGTCATGTGGAAAGAACCTTGGTTCCTTTCCCAAGGGCCTGTGTTGGGAGCTCCTTGTTGTCACGTCACGCTAATGACAGATTCATCCCTCATGGGCTGGGGGGCGATCATGAGTGATCGCTCGGCTCGAGGTCTGTGGCAGGACTATTATCTATCATGGCACATAATCGCCTAGAAACGATGACAGTGTTTCAGGCCCTTAAACACTTCCTTCCAGACCTCAGAGTCCATCATGTACTTGCTTGTTCAGACAACACATCAGTGGTCTCATATATAAAAATCATCAGGGGGTTCTGAGGTTGTGCCCCTTATACAAGCTGGCTCACCAGATCCTCATGTGGGCCCAAAGGAAAACTGCTTTCATTCAGGGCAGTTTACATCCCAGGGCACCTGGATCAGGATGCAGACATCCTGTCGAGGCAGGGGCCGAGACCCGAGGAATGGAGACTCCACACCGAGGTGGTGGAGCTCCTGTGGTTATCCAGCTCCTCTGGGATTGGACGCCATAGTACAGGAGTGGCCGAGGCTACCCCTGTACACCTTTCCACGATTGCTCTGCTTCCGGGAGTTCTGGAGAGCGTTCGCCGGGAATGGGCTGTACTCGGCCCTGTATTGGCTGGCCCGAGTATGGTTCTTCGACATGGTGTCTCTCCTAGACTGCTCTCCGCTGGAGATTCTCTCTCAGGCGAGTGGGTTGATCCTTCACCCCTGCCCAGCATGGTGGAAACTGTGGGTTTGGCCTCTGAGGGGGCCCAGCTCATAAGTTCAAGTCTCTCAACCCAGGTTGTTGAGACCATCCTCTGCTCCAGAGCTCCCTCGACGAGGAAACTTTATGCCTTAAAGTGGAGATTATTCACTTCATGTTGTGGGAATCACCAGTGGGATCCTGTTAACTGCCCGGTGGGTGCAGTGCTGAACTTCCTGCACGATAGATTCTCTGCAGGGTTATCCACAATAAATGTGTATGTGGCGGCCTTAGCTGCTTACCACACTCCTTAGGGTGGGATTGGAGACATTCAAGCTCTCCCGGTTTCACCCTTGTGCTTGGAATTTTCGCCCGGCATGGTTAAGGCCTTCCTTCACCCTAGGCCAGGTTATATTCCCAAGGTTCCTACTAATACTGTAAGACCGATTATACTGCAGACCTTCTGTGCTCAGTGTTTCGACGCAGCGTCTCATTCTCTATTCAGGGAACTAAGGTTACATACGTAACCGAGATGTTTTTATATCATAAAACTTTTTGTCATAATTTCAAGTTTAACATCATAATTTCACGTTTTTATGTCATAATAAAAAAAATTATAATTTCAACTTTTTTTTATCATAATTTCACGTTTTTATGTCTTGATTTCAATATTTTATGTCATAATTTCATAATTTCAACTTTTTGTCATAATTTTAACTTTTACATCATAATTTCAACTTTTGTCACTTTTTTTAATTTAAACTTTTTATTTCATAATTTCACATTTTAATATCATAATTTCAACTTTTTATGTCATAATTTCAACTTTTTGTGATAATTTCACGTTTTTATGTCATAATTTCAACTTTTATGTCGTCACAATTTTAACTTTTTGTCATAATTTCAACTTTTACATCATAATTTCAACTTTTTGTCATAATTTCACATTTTTATTCCATAATTTTAGATTTTTGTATCATAATTTTAAAAAAATCTTCATAATTTCACATTTTCATATCATAATTTCAAATTGTTGTAATATAATTTCAACATTTTGTCATAATTTCACATTTTTGTCATAATTTTTACTTTTTATTTCTTAATTTGAAGTTTTTGTATCCTAATTTCAACTTTCTGTCATAATTTCCCCTTTTTATTTCCTAATTTTAAATTTGTATATCATAATTTCATTTTTTTATTTCATAATTTTAAATTGTTGTAATATAATTTCAACATTTTGTCATAATTTAACATTTTTGTCATAATTTCAACTTTTTATTTCATAATTTCAAGTTTTTGTCATAATTTCAACTTTTTGTCAATTTCAAATCTTACATCATATTTTAATGTCATAATTTTATAATTTCAACTTTTGTCATAATTTCAACTTTTACATCATAATTTAAACTTTTTATTTAATAATTTCACATTTTAATATCATAATTTCACGTTTTTGTCATAATTTCCCCTTTTTATTTCATAATTTTACATTTTTGTATCATAATTACCTTTATATTTCATAATTTAAATTTTTTATTTCATAATTTTAAATTGTTGTAATATAATTTCACGTTTTTATGTCATAATTTCAACTTTTTATTTCATCATTTAAAATTTTGAAAACCCAATAGGATTTTTCCATTGGCTTTGAATTATTGCACAAAACTTGTGCTGCGATTTACAAAAGTGAATGATTCGTACACATTTTGTTCATCATGATAATCTTAACAAATGAACACAACTTTTATGAAGCCTAAATGTAATTGGCAGAAGAGCTAAACGTAGGCTATAAACGAACTACACCACAGACACATGACCTCAACGTCACCATGACCAAGCTTCAACAACTTTTTCAGTCTTTATTTAAAACACATTTTCCCTGTGATTATAAACTGTAAAAGCGACTAGTGAGTAGTTTATGTGTTCGGCTGATGACGGTTAATGACAACCTGTCGTCACATTTAGACACTTTCTAGACAAGTAACAGACCACAAGTGGGATAACTGATGTAATTATATATCGTAGTATAAAACGTGAAAATATCTTGAGTTTATTTCAAGCATTTCACCAAAAACCCGTTGACTTCAGGGCGATAGAAGCGGAAGTGCTGAAATGCAACTGGTTTCCAGGTTTCGGCCTACAGAAATACGCCGTCCATGCAGAACTCTATAGGAACAGTGAAGATGAAGAAGGAAATAAAGCTCTATTGTGAGACTGAAAGCACGACAGGAAGTGACTAAATATAGTGCTTATTTGCTCGGAACATTTAGGACATTTTGTTGTGTCTAAAATATCTGTTACCTGTAATAATTTTTTGTTTGTTTGTTTTTAATGTGTGAATTATTGGTAAAAATACTTCATAACTGAAAGCAGCCTCGGCTGAAGTGCAGGTCAGTCTTTAAAAGACCCTTTCATTTTCCAGAACAATGAGTGATGGTCATGCGGGGCTCCAGGATTCAGTAGTTTAGGGTTACAGAAGCTGAGTTCGTCCATCGTTCCACGCTTTGAATCTTTCCTCATCATCACAGCCCTTTGATGATCAAGGGAACATGCGCAGTCTGAGCTTTGAATAGGCTGCACTAAAACCAGAGGCGACTGTAGGCTATTTGATGTTTTTATACTCTAAGCTAAGGGCTGAATGTATCCTCTTTCAGAATTTGAGATTCTTACATCTGGGCACAGAATAATAGGCCAGTTGCGCTCTTATCTGATTAATAAACCAATTATATTTGAGTTGAATATAAGAAATGAAATGCACACTGCGAGGAAAACTACAGCTCTCAATTCAATTCAGATAGCAGTATGTGATGACGACCGAGTGCGAGAAGTGAAGCGAGTCCGATTCGATTCGGATCATGCGACTCACTTGAATCTCACGAGCCTCGCGCGTCACGGATCTGCCCGCCGCGTGAATGTGACGTCATACGGGCATCATGGCGGAGTTCAGTGAGTTGATGAACGTGCGGCGGCGATTTAAGATAAACGAACAACCAGAAGAAGACGAGAAGAGTGAGAAACACACACACTGACACCGAATGCGTGTCAAACTCTGCTCGACTGTTTGCGTCTTTGTGTTGCTCTGGTGTTGTGTTGTGTTGTGTTTCTCTGCTGATGTTGTGTTGTGTTGCTCTGATGGTGTTGTGTGAATGTTGTGTTGCTCTGATGGGGTTGTGTGAATGTTGTGTTGCTCTGATGGGGTTGTGTGAATGTTGTGTTTCTCTGCTGATGTTGTGTGAATGTTGTGTTGCTCTGATGGGGTTGGGTGAATGTTGTGTTGCTCTGGTGGTGTTGTGTGAATGTTGTGTTCTCTGCTGATGTTGTGTGAATGTTGTGTTGCTCTGATGGGGTTGGGTGAATGTTGTGTTGCTCTGATGGGGTTGGGTGAATGTTGTGTTGCTCTGATGGGGTTGGGTGAATGTTGTGTTGCTCTGATGGTGTTGGGTGAATGTTGTGTTGCTCTGATGGGGTTGGGTGAATGTTGTGTTGCTCTGCTGATGTTGGATGAATGTTGTGTTGCTCTGATGGGGTTGGGTGAATGTTGTGTTGCTCTGATGGTGTTGGATGAATGTTGTGTTGCTCTGATGGTGTTGGGTGAATGTTGTGTTGCTCCTGATGGTGTTGGGTGAATGTTGTGTTGCTCTGATGGGGTTGGGAGAATGTTGTGTTTCTCTGCTGATGTTGTGTGAATGTTGTGTTGCTCTGATGGGGTTGGGTGAATGTTGTGTTTCTCAGCTGATGTTGGGTGAATGTTGTGTTGCTCTGATGGTGTTGGGTGAATGTTGTGTTGCTCTGATGGTGTTGGGTGAATGTTGTGTTGCTCTGATGGGGTTGGGTGAATGTTGTGTTGCTCTGCTGATGTTGGATGAATGTTGTGTTGCTCTGATGGGGTTGGGTGAATGTTGTGTTGCTCTGATGGTGTTGGATGAATGTTGTGTTGCTCTGATGGTGTTGGGTGAATGTTGTGTTGCTCTGATGGTGTTGGGTGAATGTTGTGTTGCTCTAGTGGTGTTGTTTGAATGTTGTGTTTCTCTGCTGATGTTGGATGAATGTTGTGTTGCTCTGATGGGGTTGGGTGAATGTTGTGTTGCTCTGATGGTGTTGGATGAATGTTGTGTTGCTCTGATGGGGTTGGGTGAATGTTGTGTTGCTCTGATGGGGTTGGGTGAATGTTGTGTTGCTCTGATGATGTTGTGTGAATGTTGTTTCTCTGATGATGGTGTGTGAATGTTGTGTTGCTCTGATGGTGTTGGGTGAATGTTGTGTTGCTCTGATGGTGTTGTGTGAATGTTGTGTTGCTCTGATGGGGTTGGGTGAATGTTGTGTTGCTCTGATGGGGTTGGGTGAATGTTATGTTGCTCTGATGGGGTTGGGTGAATGTTGTGTTGCTCTGATGGGGTTGTGTGAATGTTGTGTTTCTCTGCTGATGTTGTGTGAATGTTGTGTTGCTCTGATGGGGTTGGGTGAATGTTGTGTTGCTCTGATGGGGTTGGGTGAATGTTGTGTTGCTCTGGTGGTGTTGTGTGAATGTTGTGTTTCTCTGCTGATGTTGTGTGAATGTTGTGTTGCTCTGATGGGGTTGGGTGAATGTTGTGTTGCTCTGATGGTGTTGGATGAATGTTGTGTTGCTCTGATGGTGTTGGGTGAATGTTGTGTTGCTCTGATGGTGTTGGGTGAATGTTGTGTTGCTCTGGTGGTGTTGTTTGAATGTTGTGTTTCTCTGCTGATGTTGGATGAATGTTGTGTTGCTCTGATGGGGTTGGGTGAATGTTGTGTTGCTCTGATGGTGTTGGATGAATGTTGTGTTGCTCTGATGGGGTTGGGTGAATGTTGTGTTGCTCTGATGGGGTTGGGTGAATGTCGTGTTGCTCTGGTGGTGTTGGGTGAATGTTGTGTTGCTCTGCTGATGTTGTGTGAATGTTGTGTTTCTCTGCTGATGTTGTGTGAATGTTGTGTTGCTCTGATGGGGTTAGGTGAATGTTGTGTTGCTCTGGTGGTGTTGGGTGAATGTTGTGTTGCTCTGATGATGGTGTGTGAATGTTGTGTTTCTCTGCTGATGGTGTGTGAATGTTGTGTTGCTCTGATGTTGGGTGAATGTTGTGTTGCTCTGGTGGTGTTGTGTGAATGTTGTGTTGCTCTGGTGGTGTTGTGTGAATGTTGTGTTGCTCTGCTGATGGTGTGTGAATGTTGTGTTGCTCTGATGGTGTTGTGTTTCTCTGCTGATGTTGTGTGAATGTTGTGTTTCTCTGCTGATGTTGTGTGAATGTTGTGTTTCTCTGCTGATGTTGTGTGAATGTTGTGTTGCTCTGATGGGGTTGGGTGAATGTTGTGTTGCCCTGATGGGGTTGGGTGAATGTTATGTTGCTCTGATGGGGTTGGGTGAATGTTGTGTTGCTCTGATGGGGTTGTTTGAATGTTGTGTTGCTCTGATGGTGTTGGGTGAATGTTATGTTGCTCTGGTGGTGTTGTTTGAATGTTGTGTTTCTCTGGTGGTGTTGTTTGAATGTTGTGTTTCTCTGCTGATGTTGTGTTGTGTTGCTCTGATGGTGTTGGGTGAATGTTGTGTTGCTCTGATGGTGTTGGGTGAATGTTGTGTTGCTCTGATGGTGTTGTGTGAATGTTGTGTTGCTCTGATGGTGTTGGGTGAATGTTGTGTGATGGTGTGTGAATGTTGTGTTGCTCTGATGGTGTTGGGTGAATGTTGTTTTGCTCTGGTGGTGTTGTGTGAATGTTGTGTTTCTCTGCTGATGTTGTGTGAATGTTGTGTTGCTCTGATGGGGTTGGGTGAATGTTGTTTTGCTCTGGTGGGGTTGGGTGAATGTTGTGTTGCTCTGATGGTGTTGTGTGAATGTTGTGTTGCTCTGATGGGATTGGGTGAATGTTGTGTTGCTCTGATGGTGTTGGGTGAATGTTATGTTGCTCAGCTGATGTTGTGTGAATGTTGTGTTGCTCTGATGGTGTTGGGTGAATGTTGTGTTGCTCTGGTGGTGTTGTGTGAATGTTGTGTTTCTCTGCTGATGTTGTGTGAATGTTGTGTTGCTCTGATGGGGTTGGGTGAATGTTGTGTTGCTCTGATGGTGTTGGATGAATTTTGTGTTGCTCTGATGGTGTTGGGTGAATGTTGTGTTGCTCTGATGGTGTTGTTTGAATGTTGTGTTTCTCTGCTGATGTTGGATGAATGTTGTGTTGCTCTGATGGGGTTGGGTGAATGTTGTGTTGCTCTGATGGTGTTGGATGAATGTTGTGTTGCTCTGATGGGGTTGGGTGAATGTTGTGTTGCTCTGATGGGGTTGGGTGAATGTTGTGTTGCTCTGATGGGGTTGGGTGAATGTTGTGTTGCTCTGATGGGGTTGGGTGAATGTTGTGTTTCTCAGCTGATGTTGGGTGAATGTTGTGTTGCTCTGATGGTGTTGGGTGAATGTTGTGTTGCTCTGATGGGGTTGGGTGAATGTTGTGTTGCTCTGCTGATGTTGGATGAATGTTGTGTTGCTCTGATGGGGTTGGGTGAATGTTGTGTTGCTCTGATGGTGTTGGATGAATGTTGTGTTGCTCTGATGGTGTTGGGTGAATGTTGTGTTGCTCCTGATGGTGTTGGGTGAATGTTGCTCTGATGGGGTTGGGAGAATGTTGTGTTTCTCTGCTGATGTTGTGTGAATGTTGTGTTGCTCTGATGGGGTTGGGTGAATGTTGTGTTTCTCAGCTGATGTTGGGTGAATGTTGTGTTGCTCTGATGGTGTTGGGTGAATGTTGTGTTGCTCTGATGGTGTTGGGTGAATGTTGTGTTGCTCTGATGGGGTTGGGTGAATGTTGTGTTGCTCTGCTGATGTTGGATGAATGTTGTGTTGCTCTGATGGGGTTGGGTGAATGTTGTGTTGCTCTGATGGTGTTGGATGAATGTTGTGTTGCTCTGATGGTGTTGGGTGAATGTTGTGTTGCTCTGATGGTGTTGGGTGAATGTTGTGTTGCTCTGGTGGTGTTGTTTGAATGTTGTGTTTCTCTGCTGATGTTGGATGAATGTTGTGTTGCTCTGATGGGGTTGGGTGAATGTTGTGTTGCTCTGATGGTGTTGGATGAATGTTGTGTTGCTCTGATGGGGTTGGGTGAATGTTGTGTTGCTCTGATGGGGTTGGGTGAATGTTGTGTTGCTCTGATGATGTTGTGTGAATGTTGTTTCTCTGATGATGGTGTGTGAATGTTGTGTTGCTCTGATGGTGTTGGGTGAATGTTGTGTTGCTCTGATGGTGTTGTGTGAATGTTGTGTTGCTCTGATGGGGTTGGGTGAATGTTGTGTTGCTCTGATGGGGTTGGGTGAATGTTATGTTGCTCTGATGGGGTTGGGTGAATGTTGTGTTGCTCTGATGGGGTTGTGTGAATGTTGTGTTTCTCTGCTGATGTTGTGTGAATGTTGTGTTGCTCTGATGGGGTTGGGTGAATGTTGTGTTGCTCTGATGGGGTTGGGTGAATGTTGTGTTGCTCTGGTGGTGTTGTGTGAATGTTGTGTTTCTCTGCTGATGTTGTGTGAATGTTGTGTTGCTCTGATGGGGTTGGGTGAATGTTGTGTTGCTCTGATGGTGTTGGATGAATGTTGTGTTGCTCTGATGGTGTTGGGTGAATGTTGTGTTGCTCTGATGGTGTTGGGTGAATGTTGTGTTGCTCTGGTGGTGTTGTTTGAATGTTGTGTTTCTCTGCTGATGTTGGATGAATGTTGTGTTGCTCTGATGGGGTTGGGTGAATGTTGTGTTGCTCTGATGGTGTTGGATGAATGTTGTGTTGCTCTGATGGGGTTGGGTGAATGTTGTGTTGCTCTGATGGGGTTGGGTGAATGTCGTGTTGCTCTGGTGGTGTTGGGTGAATGTTGTGTTGCTCTGCTGATGTTGTGTGAATGTTGTGTTTCTCTGCTGATGTTGTGTGAATGTTGTGTTGCTCTGATGGGGTTAGGTGAATGTTGTGTTGCTCTGGTGGTGTTGGGTGAATGTTGTGTTGCTCTGATGATGGTGTGTGAATGTTGTGTTTCTCTGCTGATGGTGTGTGAATGTTGTGTTGCTCTGATGTTGGGTGAATGTTGTGTTGCTCTGGTGGTGTTGTGTGAATGTTGTGTTGCTCTGGTGGTGTTGTGTGAATGTTGTGTTGCTCTGCTGATGGTGTGTGAATGTTGTGTTGCTCTGATGGTGTTGTGTTTCTCTGCTGATGTTGTGTGAATGTTGTGTTTCTCTGCTGATGTTGTGTGAATGTTGTGTTTCTCTGCTGATGTTGTGTGAATGTTGTGTTGCTCTGATGGGGTTGGGTGAATGTTGTGTTGCTCTGATGGTGTTGGGTGAATGTTGTGTTGCTCTGATGGTGTTGGGTGAATGTTGTGTTGCTCTGGTGGTGTTGTGTGAATGTTGTGTTGCTCTGATGGGGTTGTGTGAATGTTGTGTTGCTCTGATGGGGTTGGGTGAATGTTGTGTTGCTCTGGTGGTGTTGTTTGAATGTTGTGTTGCTCTGATGGTGTTGGGTGAATGTTGTGTTGCTCTGGTGGTGTTGTGTGAATGTTGTGTTGCTCTGATGGGGTTGTGTGAATGTTGTGTTGCTCTGATGGTGTTGGGTGAATGTTGTGTTGCTCTGGTGGTGTTGTTTGAATGTTGTGTTTCTCTGCTGATGTTGGATGAATGTTGTGTTGCTCTGATGGGGTTGGGTGAATGTTGTGTTGCTCTGATGGTGTTGGATGAATGCTGTGTTGCTCTGATGGGGTTGGGTGAATGTTGTGTTGCTCTGATGGGGTTGGGTGAATGTTGTGTGATGGTGTGTGAATGTTGTGTTGCTCTGATGGTGTTGGGTGAATGTTGTGTTGCTCTGGTGGTGTTGTTTGAATGTTGTGTTTCTCTGCTGATGTTGGATGAATGTTGTGTTGCTCTGATGGGGTTGGGTGAATGTTGTGTTGCTCTGGTGGTGTTGTGTTTCTCTGCTGATGTTGTGTGAATGTTCTGTTGCTCTGATGGGGTTGGGTGAATGTTGTGTTGCTCTGATGATTTTGTGTGAATGTTGTGTTTCTCTGATGATGTTGGATGAATGTTGTGTTGCTCTGATGGGGTTGGGTGAATGTTGTGTTGCTCTGGTGGTGTTGTGTTTCTCTGCTGATGTTGGATGAATGTTGTGTTGTTCTGATGGTGTTGGGTGAATGTTGTGTTGCTCTGATGATTTTGTGTGAATGTTGTTTCTCTGATGATGGTGTGTGAATGTTGTGTTGCTCTGGTGGTGTTGGGTGAATGTTGTGTTGCTCTGATGATGTTGTGTGAATGTTGTTTCTCTGCTGATGTTGTGTGAATGTTGTGTTGCTCTGATGGGGTTAGGTGAATGTTGTGTTTCTCTGATGGTGTTGGGTGAATGTTGTGTTGCTCTGATGATGTTGTGTGAATGTTGTTTCTCTGCTGATGTTGTGTGAATGTTGTGTTGCTCTGATGTTGGGTGAATGTTGTGTTGCTCTGATGGTGTTGGGTGAATGTTGTGTTGCTCTGGTGGTGTTGTGTGAATGTTGTGTTGCTCTGCTGATGTTGTGTGAATGTTGTGTTGCTCTGCTGATGGTGTGTGAATGTTGTGTTGCTCTGGTGTTGTGTTTCTCTGCTGATGTTGTGTGAATGTTGTGTTTCTCTGCTGATGTTGTGTGAATGTTGTGTTGCTCTGATGGGGTTGGGTGAATGTTGTGTTGCTCTGATGGTGTTGGGTGAATGTTGTGTTGCTCTGGTGGTGTTGGGTGAATGTTGTGTTGCTCTGGTGGTGTTGGGTGAATGTTGTGTTGCTCTGATGGTGTTGGGTGAATGTTGTGTTGCTCTGATGGTGTTGTGTGAATGTTGTGTTGCTCTGATGGGGTTGTGTGAATGTTGTGTTGCTCTGATGGGGTTGGGTGAATGTTGTGTTGCTCTGATGGTGTTGGGTGAATGTTGTGTTGCTCTGGTGGTGTTGTTTGAATGTTGTGTTTCTCTGCTGATGTTGGATGAATGTTGTGTTGCTCTGATGGTGTTGGGTGAATGTTGTGTTGCTCTGATGGGGTTGGGTGAATGTTGTGTTTCTCTGCTGATGTTGTGTGAATGTTGTGTTGCTCTGATGGGGTTGGGTGAATGTTGTGTTGCTCTGATGGGGTTGGGTGAATGTTGTGTTGCTCTGATGGTGTTGGATGAACGTTGTGTTGCTCTGATGGTGTTGGGTGAATGTTGTGTTGCTCTGATGGGGTTGGGTGAATGTTGTGTTGCTCTGATGGGGTTGGGTGAATGTTGTGTTGCTCTGATGGGGTTGGGTGAATGTTGTGTGATGGTGTGTGAATGTTGTGTTGCTCTGATGGTGTTGGGTGAATGTTGTGTTGCTCTGGTGGTGTTGTTTGAATGTTGTGTTTCTCTGCTGATGTTGGATGAATGTTGTGTTGCTCTGATGGGGTTGGGTGAATGTTGTGTTGCTCTGGTGGTGTTGTGTTTCTCTGCTGATGTTGTGTGAATGTTCTGTTGCTCTGATGGGGTTGGGTGAATGTTGTGTTGCTCTGATGATTTTGTGTGAATGTTGTGTTGCTCTGATGGGGTTAGGTGAATGTTGTGTTGCTCTGATGGTGTTGGGTGAATGTTGTGTTGCTCTGGTGGTGTTGTGTGAATGTTGTGTTGCTCTGCTGATGTTGTGTGAATGTTGTGTTGCTCTGATGGTGTTGTGTTTCTCTGCTGATGTTGTGTGAATGTTGTGTTTCTCTGCCGATGTTGTGTGAATGTTGTGTTGCTCTGATGGGGTTGGGTGAATGTTGTGTTGCTCTGATGGTGTTGGGTGAATGTTGTGTTTCTCTGCTGATGTTGTGTGAATGTTGTGTTGCTCTGCTGATGGTGTGTGAATGTTGTGTTGCTCTGATGGTGTTGTGTTTCTCTGCTGATGTTGTGTGAATGTTGTGTTTCTCTGCTGATGTTGTGTGAATGTTGTGTTTCTCTGCTGATGTTGTGTGAATGTTGTGTTTCTCTGCTGATGTTGTGTGAATGTTGTGTTGCTCTGATGTTGGGTGAATGTTGTGTTGCTCTGATGGTGTTGGGTGAATGTTGTGTTGCTCTGGTGGTGTTGTGTGAATGTTGTGTTGCTCTGCTAATGTTGTGTTGCTCTGCTGATGGTGTGTGAATGTTGTGTTGCTCTGATGGTGTTGTGTTTCTCTGCTGATGTTGTGTGAATGTTGTGTTTCTCTGCTGATGTTGTGTGAATGTTGTGTTGCTCTGATGGGGTTGGGTGAATGTTGTGTTGCTCTGGTGGTGTTGGGTGAATGTTGTGTTGCTCTGATGGTGTTGGGTGAATGTTGTGTTGCTCTGATGGTGTTGTGTGAATGTTGTGTTGCTCTGATGGGGTTGGGTGAATGTTGTGTTGCTCTGATGGGGTTGGGTGAATGTTGTGTTGCTCTGATGGTGTTGGGTGAATGTTGTGTTGCTCTGGTGGTGTTGTTTGAATGTTGTGTTTCTCTGCTGATGTTGGATGAATGTTGTGTTGCTCTGATGGGGTTGGGTGAATGTTGTGTTGCTCTGATGGGGTTGGGTGAATGTTGTGTTGCTCTGATGGGGTTGGGTGAATGTTGTGTTGCTCTGATGGGGTTGGGTGAATGTTGTGTTTCTCTGCTGATGTTGTGTGAATGTTGTGTTGCTCTGATGGGGTTGGGTGAATGTTGTGTTGCTCTGATGGGGTTGGGTGAATGTTGTGTTGCTCTGATGGTGTTGGATGAATGTTGTGTTGCTCTGATGGTGTTGGGTGAATGTTGTGTTGCTCTGATGGGGTTGGGTGAATGTTGTGTTGCTCTGATGGGGTTGGGTGAATGTTGTGTTGCTGTGATGGGGTTGGGTGAATGTTGTGTGAATGTTGTGTTGCTCTGATGGTGTTGGGTGAATGTTGTGTTGCTCTGGTGGTGTTGTTTGAATGTTGTGTTTCTCTGCTGATGTTGGATGAATGTTGTGTTGCTCTGATGGGGTTGGGTGAATGTTGTGTTGCTCTGGTGGTGTTGTGTTTCTCTGCTGATGTTGTGTGAATGTTCTGTTGCTCTGATGGGGTTGGGTGAATGTTGTGTTGCTCTGATGATTTTGTGTGAATGTTGTGTTGCTCTGATGGGGTTAGGTGAATGTTGTGTTGCTCTGGTGGTGTTGTGTGAATGTTGTGTTGCTCTGCTGATGTTGTGTGAATGTTGTGTTGCTCTGATGGTGTTGTGTTTCTCTGCTGATGTTGTGTGAATGTTGTGTTTCTCTGCCGATGTTGTGTGAATGTTGTGTTGCTCTGATGGGGTTGGGTGAATGTTGTGTTGCTCTGATGGTGTTGGGTGAATGTTGTGTTGCTCTGGTGGTGTTGTGTGAATGTTGTGTTTCTCTGCTGATGTTGTGTGAATGTTGTGTTGCTCTGATGGTGTTGGGTGAATGTTGTGTTGCTCTGATGGGGTTGTGTGAATGTTGTGTTGCTCTGATGGTGTTGGGTGAATGTTGTGTTGCTCTGGTGGTGTTGTTTGAATGTTGTGTTTCTCTGATGGGGTTGGGTGAATGTTGTGTTGCTCTGATGGGGTTGGGTGAATGTTATGTTGCTCTGGTGGTGTTGTTTGAATGTTGTGTTTCTCTGCTGATGTTGTGTTGTGTTGCTCTGATGGTGTTGGGTGAATGTTGTGTTGCTCTGATGGTGTTGGGTGAATGTTGTGTTGCTCTGATGGTGTTGGGTGAATGTTGTGTTGCTCTGATGGTGTTGGGTGAATGTTGTGTTGCTCTGATGGTGTTGGGTGAATGTTGTGTGATGGTGTGTTGCTCTGATGGTGTTGGATGAATGTTGTGTTGCTCTGATGGGGTTGGGTGAATGTTGTGTTGCTCTGATGGTGTTGGGTGAATGTTGTGTTGCTCTGATGGTGTTGGGTGAATGTTGTGTTGCTCTGGTGGTGTTGTGTGAATGTTGTGTTTCTCTGCTGATGTTGTGTGAATGTTGTGTTGCTCTGATGGTGTTGGGTGAATGTTGTGTTGCTCTGATGGGGTTGGGTGAATGTTGTGTTGCTCTGATGGGGTTGGGTGAATGTTGTGTGATTGTGTGTGAATGTTGTGTTGCTCTGATGGTGTTGGGTGAATGTTGTGTGATGTTGTGTGAATGTTGTGTTGCTCTGATGGTGTTGGGTGAATGTTGTGTTGCTGTGATGGGGTTGGGTGAATGTTGTGTGATGGTGTGTGAATGTTGTGTTGCTCTGATGGTGTTGGGTGAATGTTGTGTTTCTCTGGTGGTGTTGTTTGAATGTTGTGTTTCTCTGCTGATGTTGGATGAATGTTGTGTTGCTCTGATGGGGTTGGGTGAATGTTGTGTTGCTCTGATGGTGTTGGGTGAATGTTGTGTTGCTCTGATGGTGTTGGGTGAATGTTGTGTTTCTCTGCTGATGTTGTGTTGTGTTGCTCTGATGGTGTTGGGTGAATGTTGTGTTGCTCTGATGGTGTTGGGTGAATGTTGTGTTGCTCTGATGGTGTTGTGTGAATGTTGTGTTGCTCTGATGGTGTTGGGTGAATGTTGTGTGATGGTGTGTGAATGTTGTGTTGCTCTGATGGTGTTGGGTGAATGTTGTTTTGCTCTGGTGGTGTTGTGTGAATGTTGTGTTTCTCTGCTGATGTTGTGTGAATGTTGTGTTGCTCTGATGGGGTTGGGTGAATGTTGTTTTGCTCTGGTGGGGTTGGGTGAATGTTGTGTTGCTCTGATGGTGTTGTGTGAATGTTGTGTTGCTCTGATGGGGTTGGGTGAATGTTGTGTTGCTCTGATGGGGTTGGGTGAATGTTATGTTGCTCTGATGGGGTTGGGTGAATGTTGTGTTGCTCTGATGGGGTTGTGTGAATGTTGTGTTGCTCTGATGGGGTTGGGTGAATGTTGTGTTGCTCTGGTGGTGTTGTGTGAATGTTGTGTTTCTCTGCTGATGTTGTGTGAATGTTGTGTTGCTCTGATGGGGTTGGGTGAATGTTGTGTTGCTCTGATGGTGTTGGATGAATTTTGTGTTGCTCTGATGGTGTTGGGTGAATGTTGTGTTGCTCTGATGGTGTTGTTTGAATGTTGTGTTTCTCTGCTGATGTTGGATGAATGTTGTGTTGCTCTGATGGGGTTGGGTGAATGTTGTGTTGCTCTGATGGTGTTGGATGAATGTTGTGTTGCTCTGATGGGGTTGGGTGAATGTTGTGTTGCTCTGATGGGGTTGGGTGAATGTTGTGTTGCTCTGATGGGGTTGGGTGAATGTTGTGTTGCTCTGATGGGGTTGGGTGAATGTTGTGTTTCTCAGCTGATGTTGGGTGAATGTTGTGTTGCTCTGATGGTGTTGGGTGAATGTTGTGTTGCTCTGATGGGGTTGGGTGAATGTTGTGTTGCTCTGCTGATGTTGGATGAATGTTGTGTTGCTCTGATGGGGTTGGGTGAATGTTGTGTTGCTCTGATGGTGTTGGATGAATGTTGTGTTGCTCTGATGGTGTTGGGTGAATGTTGTGTTGCTCCTGATGGTGTTGGGTGAATGTTGTGTTGCTCTGATGGGGTTGGGAGAATGTTGTGTTTCTCTGCTGATGTTGTGTGAATGTTGTGTTGCTCTGATGGGGTTGGGTGAATGTTGTGTTTCTCAGCTGATGTTGGGTGAATGTTGTGTTGCTCTGATGGTGTTGGGTGAATGTTGTGTTGCTCTGATGGTGTTGGGTGAATGTTGTGTTGCTCTGATGGGGTTGGGTGAATGTTGTGTTGCTCTGATGATTTTGTGTGAATGTTGTGTTACTCTGATGATGTTGGATGAATGTTGTGTTGCTCTGATGGGGTTGGGTGAATGTTGTGTTGCTCTGGTGGTGTTGTGTTTCTCTGCTGATGTTGGATGAATGTTGTGTTGTTCTGATGGTGTTGGGTGAATGTTGTGTTGCTCTGATGATTTTGTGTGAATGTTGTTTCTCTGATGATGGTGTGTGAATGTTGTGTTGCTCTGGTGGTGTTGGGTGAATGTTGTGTTGCTCTGATGATGTTGTGTGAATGTTGTTTCTCTGCTGATGTTGTGTGAATGTTGTGTTGCTCTGATGGGGTTAGGTGAATGTTGTGTTTCTCTGATGGTGTTGGGTGAATGTTGTGTTGCTCTGATGATGTTGTGTGAATATTGTGTTGCTCTGATGGGGTTAGGTGAATGTTGTGTTGCTCTGATGGTGTTGGGTGAATGTTGTGTTGCTCTGATGATGTTGTGTGAATGTTGTTTCTCTGCTGATGTTGTGTGAATGTTGTGTTGCTCTGATGTTGGGTGAATGTTGTGTTGCTCTGATGGTGTTGGGTGAATGTTGTGTTGCTCTGGTGGTGTTGTGTGAATGTTGTGTTGCTCTGCTGATGTTGTGTGAATGTTGTGTTTCTCTGCTGATGTTGTGTGAATGTTGTGTTTCTCTGCTGATGTTGTGTGAATGTTGTGTTTCTCTGCTGATGTTGTGTGAATGTTGTGTTGCTCTGATGTTGGGTGAATGTTGTGTTGCTCTGATGGTGTTGGGTGAATGTTGTGTTGCTCTGGTGGTGTTGTGTGAATGTTGTGTTGCTCTGCTGATGTTGTGTGAATGTTGTGTTGCTCTGCTGATGGTGTGTGAATGTTGTGTTGCTCTGGTGTTGTGTTTCTCTGCTGATGTTGTGTGAATGTTGTGTTTCTCTGCTGATGTTGTGTGAATGTTGTGTTGCTCTGATGGGGTTGGGTGAATGTTGTGTTGCTCTGATGGTGTTGGGTGAATGTTGTGTTGCTCTGGTGGTGTTGGGTGAATGTTGTGTTGCTCTGGTGGTGTTGGTGAATGTTGTGTTGCTCTGATGGTGTTGGGTGAATGTTGTGTTGCTCTGATGGTGTTGTGTGAATGTTGTGTTGCTCTGATGGGGTTGTGTGAATGTTGTGTTGCTCTGATGGGGTTGGGTGAATGTTGTGTTGCTCTGATGGTGTTGGGTGAATGTTGTGTTGCTCTGGTGGTGTTGTTTGAATGTTGTGTTTCTCTGCTGATGTTGGATGAATGTTGTGTTGCTCTGATGGTGTTGGGTGAATGTTGTGTTGCTCTGATGGGGTTGGGTGAATGTTGTGTTTCTCTGCTGATGTTGTGTGAATGTTGTGTTGCTCTGATGGGGTTGGGTGAATGTTGTGTTGCTCTGATGGGGTTGGGTGAATGTTGTGTTGCTCTGATGGTGTTGGATGAATGTTGTGTTGCTCTGATGGTGTTGGGTGAATGTTGTGTTGCTCTGATGGGGTTGGGTGAATGTTGTGTTGCTCTGATGGGGTTGGGTGAATGTTGTGTTGCTCTGATGGGGTTGGGTGAATGTTGTGTGATGGTGTGTGAATGTTGTGTTGCTCTGATGGTGTTGGGTGAATGTTGTGTTGCTCTGGTGGTGTTGTTTGAATGTTGTGTTTCTCTGCTGATGTTGGATGAATGTTGTGTTGCTCTGATGGGGTTGGGTGAATGTTGTGTTGCTCTGGTGGTGTTGTGTTTCTCTGCTGATGTTGTGTGAATGTTCTGTTGCTCTGATGGGGTTGGGTGAATGTTGTGTTGCTCTGATGATTTTGTGTGAATGTTGTGTTGCTCTGATGGGGTTAGGTGAATGTTGTGTTGCTCTGATGGTGTTGGGTGAATGTTGTGTTGCTCTGGTGGTGTTGTGTGAATGTTGTGTTGCTCTGCTGATGTTGTGTGAATGTTGTGTTGCTCTGATGGTGTTGTGTTTCTCTGCTGATGTTGTGTGAATGTTGTGTTTTTCTGCCGATGTTGTGTGAATGTTGTGTTGCTCTGATGGGGTTGGGTGAATGTTGTGTTGCTCTGATGGGGTTGGGTGAATGTTGTGTTGCTCTGGTGGTGTTGTGTGAATGTTGTGTTTCTCTGCTGATGTTGTGTGAATGTTGTGTTGCTCTGCTGATGGTGTGTGAATGTTGTGTTGCTCTGATGGTGTTGTGTTTCTCTGCTGATGTTGTGTGAATGTTGTGTTTCTCTGCTGATGTTGTGTGAATGTTGTGTTTCTCTGCTGATGTTGTGTGAATGTTGTGTTGCTCTGATGTTGGGTGAATGTTGTGTTGCTCTGATGGTGTTGGGTGAATGTTGTGTTGCTCTGGTGGTGTTGTGTGAATGTTGTGTTGCTCTGCTAATGTTGTGTTGCTCTGCTGATGGTGTGTGAATGTTGTGTTGCTCTGATGGGGTTGGGTGAATGTTGTGTTGCTCTGATGGTGTTGGGTGAATGTTGTGTTGCTCTGGTGGTGTTGTGTGAATGTTGTGTTTCTCTGCTGATGTTGTGTGAATGTTGTGTTGCTCTGATGGTGTTGGGTGAATGTTGTGTTGCTCTGATGGGGTTGTGTGAATGTTGTGTTGCTCTGATGGTGTTGGGTGAATGTTGTGTTGCTCTGGTGGTGTTGTTTGAATGTTGTGTTTCTCTGATGGGGTTGGGTGAATGTTGTGTTGCTCTGATGGGGTTGGGTGAATGTTATGTTGCTCTGGTGGTGTTGTTTGAATGTTGTGTTTCTCTGCTGATGTTGTGTTGTGTTGCTCTGATGGTGTTGGGTGAATGTTGTGTTGCTCTGATGGTGTTGGGTGAATGTTGTGTTGCTCTGATGGTGTTGGGTGAATGTTGTGTTGCTCTGATGGTGTTGTGTGAATGTTGTGTTGCTCTGATGGTGTTGGGTGAATGTTGTGTGATGGTGTGTGAATGTTGTGTTGCTCTGATGGTGTTGGATGAATGTTGTGTTGCTCTGATGGGGTTGGGTGAATGTTGTGTTGCTCTGATGGTGTTGGGTGAATGTTGTGTTGCTCTGATGGTGTTGGGTGAATGTTGTGTTGCTCTGGTGGTGTTGTGTGAATGTTGTGTTTCTCTGCTGATGTTGTGTGAATGTTGAGTTGCTCTGATGGTGTTGGGTGAATGTTGTGTTGCTCTGATGGGGTTGGGTGAATGTTGTGTTGCTCTGATGGGGTTGGGTGAATGTTGTGTGATTGTGTGTGAATGTTGTGTTGCTCTGATGGTGTTGGGTGAATGTTGTGTGATGGTGTGTGAATGTTGTGTTGCTCTGATGGTGTTGGGTGAATGTTGTGTTGCTGTGATGGGGTTGGGTGAATGTTGTGTGATGGTGTGTGAATGTTGTGTTGCTCTGATGGTGTTGGGTGAATGTTGTGTTTCTCTGGTGGTGTTGTTTGAATGTTGTGTTTCTCTGCTGATGTTGGATGAATGTTGTGTTGCTCTGATGGGGTTGGGTGAATGTTGTGTTGCTCTGATGGTGTTGGGTGAATGTTGTGTTGCTCTGATGGTGTTGGGTGAATGTTGTGTTTCTCTGCTGATGTTGTGTTGTGTTGCTCTGATGGTGTTGGGTGAATGTTGTGTTGCTCTGATGGTGTTGGGTGAATGTTGTGTTGCTCTGATGGTGTTGTGTGAATGTTGTGTTGCTCTGATGGTGTTGGGTGAATGTTGTGTGATGGTGTGTGAATGTTGTGTTGCTCTGATGGTGTTGGGTGAATGTTGTTTTGCTCTGGTGGTGTTGTGTGAATGTTGTGTTTCTCTGCTGATGTTGTGTGAATGTTGTGTTGCTCTGATGGGGTTGGGTGAATGTTGTTTTGCTCTGGTGGGGTTGGGTGAATGTTGTGTTGCTCTGATGGTGTTGTGTGAATGTTGTGTTGCTCTGATGGGGTTGGGTGAATGTTGTGTTGCTCTGATGGGGTTGGGTGAATGTTATGTTGCTCTGATGGGGTTGGGTGAATGTTGTGTTGCTCTGATGGGGTTGTGTGAATGTTGTGTTGCTCTGATGGGGTTGGGTGAATGTTGTGTTGCTCTGGTGGTGTTGTGTGAATGTTGTGTTTCTCTGCTGATGTTGTGTGAATGTTGTGTTGCTCTGATGGGGTTGGGTGAATGTTGTGTTGCTCTGATGGTGTTGGATGAATTTTGTGTTGCTCTGATGGTGTTGGGTGAATGTTGTGTTGCTCTGATGGTGTTGTTTGAATGTTGTGTTTCTCTGCTGATGTTGGATGAATGTTGTGTTGCTCTGATGGGGTTGGGTGAATGTTGTGTTGCTCTGATGGTGTTGGATGAATGTTGTGTTGCTCTGATGGGGTTGGGTGAATGTTGTGTTGCTCTGATGGGGTTGGGTGAATGTTGTGTTGCTCTGATGGGGTTGGGTGAATGTTGTGTTTCTCAGCTGATGTTGGGTGAATGTTGTGTTGCTCTGATGGTGTTGGGTGAATGTTGTGTTGCTCTGATGGGGTTGGGTGAATGTTGTGTTGCTCTGCTGATGTTGGATGAATGTTGTGTTGCTCTGATGGGGTTGGGTGAATGTTGTGTTGCTCTGATGGGGTTGGGTGAATGTTGTGTTTCTCAGCTGATGTTGGGTGAATGTTGTGTTGCTCTGATGGTGTTGGGTGAATGTTGTGTTGCTCTGATGGGGTTGGGTGAATGTTGTGTTGCTCTGATGGTGTTGGATGAATGTTGTGTTGCTCTGATGGTGTTGGGTGAATGTTGTGTTGCTCCTGATGGTGTTGGGTGAATGTTGTGTTGCTCTGATGGGGTTGGGAGAATGTTGTGTTTCTCTGCTGATGTTGTGTGAATGTTGTGTTGCTCTGATGGGGTTGGGTGAATGTTGTGTTTCTCAGCTGATGTTGGGTGAATGTTGTGTTGCTCTGATGGTGTTGGGTGAATGTTGTGTTGCTCTGATGGTGTTGGGTGAATGTTGTGTTGCTCTGATGGGGTTGGGTGAATGTTATGTTGCTCTGATGGGGTTGGGTGAATGTTGTGTTGCTCTGATGGGGTTGGGTGAATGTTGTGTTGCTCTGATGGGGTTGGGTGAATGTTGTGTTGCTCTGATGATGTTGTGTGAATGTTGTTTCTCTGATGATGGTGTGTGAATGTTGTGTTGCTCTGATGGTGTTGGGTGAATGTTGTGTTGCTCTGATGGTGTTGTGTGAATGTTGTGTTGCTCTGATGGGGTTGGGTGAATGTTGTGTTGCTCTGATGGGGTTGGGTGAATGTTATGTTGCTCTGATGGGGTTGGGTGAATGTTGTGTTGCTCTGATGGGGTTGTGTGAATGTTGTGTTTCTCTGCTGATGTTGTGTGAATGTTGTGTTGCTCTGATGGGGTTGGGTGAATGTTGTGTTGCTCTGATGGGGTTGGGTGAATGTTGTGTTGCTCTGGTGGTGTTGTGTGAATGTTGTGTTTCTCTGCTGATGTTGTGTGAATGTTGTGTTGCTCTGATGGGGTTGGGTGAATGTTGTGTTGCTCTGATGGTGTTGGATGAATGTTGTGTTGCTCTGATGGTGTTGGGTGAATGTTGTGTTGCTCTGATGGTGTTGGGTGAATGTTGTGTTGCTCTGGTGGTGTTGTTTGAATGTTGTGTTTCTCTGCTGATGTTGGATGAATGTTGTGTTGCTCTGATGGGGTTGGGTGAATGTTGTGTTGCTCTGATGGTGTTGGATGAATGTTGTGTTGCTCTGATGGGGTTGGGTGAATGTCGTGTTGCTCTGATGGGGTTGGGTGAATGTCGTGTTGCTCTGGTGGTGTTGGGTGAATGTTGTGTTGCTCTGCTGATGTTGTGTGAATGTTGTGTTTCTCTGCTGATGTTGTGTGAATGTTGTGTTGCTCTGATGGGGTTAGGTGAATGTTGTGTTGCTCTGGTGGTGTTGGGTGAATGTTGTGTTGCTCTGATGATGGTGTGTGAATGTTGTGTTTCTCTGCTGATGGTGTGTGAATGTTGTGTTGCTCTGATGTTGGGTGAATGTTGTGTTGCTCTGGTGGTGTTGTGTGAATGTTGTGTTGCTCTGGTGGTGTTGTGTGAATGTTGTGTTGCTCTGCTGATGGTGTGTGAATGTTGTGTTGCTCTGATGGTGTTGTGTTTCTCTGCTGATGTTGTGTGAATGTTGTGTTTCTCTGCTGATGTTGTGTGAATGTTGTGTTTCTCTGCTGATGTTGTGTGAATGTTGTGTTGCTCTGATGGGGTTGGGTGAATGTTGTGTTGCTCTGATGGTGTTGGGTGAATGTTGTGTTGCTCTGGTGGTGTTGTGTGAATGTTGTGTTGCTCTGATGGGGTTGTGTGAATGTTGTGTTGCTCTGATGGGGTTGGGTGAATGTTGTGTTGCTCTGATGGTGTTGGGTGAATGTTGTGTTGCTCTGGTGGTGTTGTTTGAATGTTGTGTTTCTCTGCTGATGTTGGATGAATGTTGTGTTGCTCTGATGGGGTTGGGTGAATGTTGTGTTGCTCTGATGGGGTTGGGTGAATGTTGTGTTTCTCTGCTGATGTTGTGTGAATGTTGTGTTGCTCTGATGGGGTTGGGTGAATGTTGTGTTGCTCTGATGGTGTTGGATGAATGCTGTGTTGCTCTGATGGGGTTGGGTGAATGTTGTGTTGCTGTGATGGGGTTGGGTGAATGTTGTGTGATGGTGTGTGAATGTTGTGTTGCTCTGATGGTGTTGGGTGAATGTTGTGTTGCTCTGGTGGTGTTGTTTGAATGTTGTGTTTCTCTGCTGATGTTGGATGAATGTTGTGTTGCTCTGATGGGGTTGGGTGAATGTTGTGTTGCTCTGGTGGTGTTGTGTTTCTCTGCTGATGTTGGATGAATGTTGTGTTGCTCTGATGGGGTTGGGTGAATGTTGTGTTGCTCTGGTGGTGTTGTGTTTCTCTGCTGATGTTGTGTGAATGTTCTGTTGCTCTGATGGGGTTGGGTGAATGTTGTGTTGCTCTGATGATTTTGTGTGAATGTTGTGTTACTCTGATGATGTTGGATGAATGTTGTGTTGCTCTGATGGGGTTGGGTGAATGTTGTGTTGCTCTGGTGGTGTTGTGTTTCTCTGCTGATGTTGGATGAATGTTGTGTTGTTCTGATGGTGTTGGGTGAATGTTGTGTTGCTCTGATGATTTTGTGTGAATGTTGTTTCTCTGATGATGGTGTGTGAATGTTGTGTTGCTCTGGTGGTGTTGGGTGAATGTTGTGTTGCTCTGATGATGTTGTGTGAATGTTGTTTCTCTGCTGATGTTGTGTGAATGTTGTGTTGCTCTGATGGGGTTAGGTGAATGTTGTGTTTCTCTGATGGTGTTGGGTGAATGTTGTGTTGCTCTGATGATGTTGTGTGAATATTGTGTTGCTCTGATGGGGTTAGGTGAATGTTGTGTTGCTCTGATGGTGTTGGGTGAATGTTGTGTTGCTCTGATGATGTTGTGTGAATGTTGTTTCTCTGCTGATGTTGTGTGAATGTTGTGTTGCTCTGATGTTGGGTGAATGTTGTGTTGCTCTGATGGTGTTGGGTGAATGTTGTGTTGCTCTGGTGGTGTTGTGTGAATGTTGTGTTGCTCTGCTGATGTTGTGTGAATGTTGTGTTTCTCTGCTGATGTTGTGTGAATGTTGTGTTTCTCTGCTGATGTTGTGTGAATGTTGTGTTTCTCTGCTGATGTTGTGTGAATGTTGTGTTGCTCTGATGTTGGGTGAATGTTGTGTTGCTCTGATGGTGTTGGGTGAATGTTGTGTTGCTCTGGTGGTGTTGTGTGAATGTTGTGTTGCTCTGCTGATGTTGTGTGAATGTTGTGTTGCTCTGCTGATGGTGTGTGAATGTTGTGTTGCTCTGGTGTTGTGTTTCTCTGCTGATGTTGTGTGAATGTTGTGTTTCTCTGCTGATGTTGTGTGAATGTTGTGTTGCTCTGATGGGGTTGGGTGAATGTTGTGTTGCTCTGATGGTGTTGGGTGAATGTTGTGTTGCTCTGGTGGTGTTGGGTGAATGTTGTGTTGCTCTGATGGTGTTGGGTGAATGTTGTGTTGCTCTGATGGTGTTGTGTGAATGTTGTGTTGCTCTGATGGGGTTGTGTGAATGTTGTGTTGCTCTGATGGGGTTGGGTGAATGTTGTGTTGCTCTGATGGTGTTGGGTGAATGTTGTGTTGCTCTGGTGGTGTTGTTTGAATGTTGTGTTTCTCTGCTGATGTTGGATGAATGTTGTGTTGCTCTGATGGTGTTGGGTGAATGTTGTGTTGCTCTGATGGGGTTGGGTGAATGTTGTGTTTCTCTGCTGATGTTGTGTGAATGTTGTGTTGCTCTGATGGGGTTGGGTGAATGTTGTGTTGCTCTGATGGGGTTGGGTGAATGTTGTGTTGCTCTGATGGTGTTGGATGAATGTTGTGTTGCTCTGATGGTGTTGGGTGAATGTTGTGTTGCTCTGATGGGGTTGGGTGAATGTTGTGTTGCTCTGATGGGGTTGGGTGAATGTTGTGTTGCTCTGATGGGGTTGGGTGAATGTTGTGTTGCTGTGATGGGGTTGGGTGAATGTTGTGTGATGGTGTGTGAATGTTGTGTTGCTCTGATGGTGTTGGGTGAATGTTGTGTTGCTCTGGTGGTGTTGTTTGAATGTTGTGTTTCTCTGCTGATGTTGGATGAATGTTGTGTTGCTCTGATGGGGTTGGGTGAATGTTGTGTTGCTCTGGTGGTGTTGTGTTTCTCTGCTGATGTTGTGTGAATGTTCTGTTGCTCTGATGGGGTTGGGTGAATGTTGTGTTGCTCTGATGATTTTGTGTGAATGTTGTGTTGCTCTGATGGGGTTAGGTGAATGTTGTGTTGCTCTGATGGTGTTGGGTGAATGTTGTGTTGCTCTGGTGGTGTTGTGTGAATGTTGTGTTGCTCTGCTGATGTTGTGTGAATGTTGTGTTGCTCTGATGGTGTTGTGTTTCTCTGCTGATGTTGTGTGAATGTTGTGTTTCTCTGGCGATGTTGTGTGAATGTTGTGTTGCTCTGATGGGGTTGGGTGAATGTTGTGTTGCTCTGATGGTGTTGGGTGAATGTTGTGTTGCTCTGGTGGTGTTGTGTGAATGTTGTGTTTCTCTGCTGATGTTGTGTGAATGTTGTGTTGCTCTGCTGATGGTGTGTGAATGTTGTGTTGCTCTGATGTTGGGTGAATGTTGTGTTGCTCTGATGGTGTGTGAATGTTGTGTTGCTCTGATGTTGGGTGAATGTTGTGTTGCTCTGCTGATGTTGTGTGAATGTTGTGTTTCTCTGCTGATGTTGTGTGAATGTTGTGTTGCTCTGATGTTGGGTGAATGTTGTGTTGCTCTGATGGTGTTGGGTGAATGTTGTGTTGCTCTGGTGGTGTTGTGTGAATGTTGTGTTGCTCTGCTAATGTTGTGTTGCTCTGCTGATGGTGTGTGAATGTTGTGTTGCTCTGATGGTGTTGTGTTTCTCTGCTGATGTTGTGTGAATGTTGTGTTTCTCTGCTGATGTTGTGTGAATGTTGTGTTGCTCTGATGGGGTTGGGTGAATGTTGTGTTGCTCTGGTGGTGTTGGGTGAATGTTGTGTTGCTCTGATGGTGTTGGGTGAATGTTGTGTTGCTCTGATGGTGTTGTGTGAATGTTGTGTTGCTCTGATGGGGTTGGGTGAATGTTGTGTTGCTCTGATGGGGTTGGGTGAATGTTGTGTTGCTCTGATGGTGTTGGGTGAATGTTGTGTTGCTCTGGTGGTGTTGTTTGAATGTTGTGTTTCTCTGCTGATGTTGGATGAATGTTGTGTTGCTCTGATGGGGTTGGGTGAATGTTGTGTTGCTCTGATGGGGTTGGGTGAATGTTGTGTTGCTCTGATGGGGTTGGGTGAATGTTGTGTTGCTCTGATGGGGTTGGGTGAATGTTGTGTTTCTCTGCTGATGTTGTGTGAATGTTGTGTTGCTCTGATGGGGTTGGGTGAATGTTGTGTTGCTCTGATGGGGTTGGGTGAATGTTGTGTTGCTCTGATGGTGTTGGATGAATGTTGTGTTGCTCTGATGGTGTTGGGTGAATGTTGTGTTGCTCTGATGGGGTTGGGTGAATGTTGTGTTGCTCTGATGGGGTTGGGTGAATGTTGTGTTGCTGTGATGGGGTTGGGTGAATGTTGTGTGATGGTGTGTGAATGTTGTGTTGCTCTGATGGTGTTGGGTGAATGTTGTGTTGCTCTGGTGGTGTTGTTTGAATGTTGTGTTTCTCTGCTGATGTTGGATGAATGTTGTGTTGCTCTGATGGGGTTGGGTGAATGTTGTTTTGCTCTGGTGGTGTTGTGTTTCTCTGCTGATGTTGTGTGAATGTTCTGTTGCTCTGATGGGGTTGGGTGAATGTTGTGTTGCTCTGATGATTTTGTGTGAATGTTGTGTTGCTCTGATGGGGTTAGGTGAATGTTGTGTTGCTCTGATGGTGTTGGGTGAATGTTGTGTTGCTCTGGTGGTGTTGTGTGAATGTTGTGTTGCTCTGCTGATGTTGTGTGAATGTTGTGTTGCTCTGATGGTGTTGTGTTTCTCTGCTGATGTTGTGTGAATGTTGTGTTTCTCTGCCGATGTTGTGTGAATGTTGTGTTGCTCTGATGGGGTTGGGTGAATGTTTTGTTGCTCTGATGGTGTTGGGTGAATGTTGTGTTGCTCTGGTGGTGTTGTGTGAATGTTGTGTTTCTCTGTTGATGTTGTGTGAATGTTGTGTTGCTCTGATGGTGTTGGGTGAATGTTGTGTTGCTCTGATGGGGTTGTGTGAATGTTGTGTTGCTCTGATGGTGTTGGGTGAATGTTGTGTTGCTCTGGTGGTGTTGTTTGAATGTTGTGTTTCTCTGATGGGGTTGGGTGAATGTTGTGTTGCTCTGATGGGGTTGGGTGAATGTTATGTTGCTCTGGTGGTGTTGTTTGAATGTTGTGTTTCTCTGCTGATGTTGTGTTGTGTTGCTCTGATGGTGTTGGGTGAATGTTGTCTTGCTCTGATGGTGTTGGGTGAATGTTGTGTTGCTCTGATGGTGTTGTGTGAATGTTGTGTTGCTCTGATGGTGTTGGGTGAATGTTGTGTGATGGTGTTGGATGAATGTTGTGTTGCTCTGATGGTGTTGGATGAATGTTGTGTTGCTCTGATGGGGTTGGGTGAATGTTGTGTTGCTCTGATGGTGTTGGGTGAATGTTGTGTTGCTCTGCTGATGTTGTGTGAATGTTGTGTTGCTCTGATGGTGTTGGGTGAATGTTGTGTTGCTCTGATGGGGTTGGGTGAATGTTGTGTTGCTCTGATGGGGTTGGGTGAATGTTGTGTGATTGTGTGTGAATGTTGTGTTGCTCTGATGGTGTTGGGTGAATGTTGTGTGATGGTGTGTGAATGTTGTGTTGCTCTGATGGTGTTGGGTGAATGTTGTGTTGCTGTGATGGGGTTGGGTGAATGTTGTGTGATGGTGTGTGAATGTTGTGTTGCTCTGATGGTGTTGGGTGAATGTTGTGTTTCTCTGGTGGTGTTGTTTGAATGTTGTGTTTCTCTGCTGATGTTGGATGAATGTTGTGTTGCTCTGATGGGGTTGGGTGAATGTTGTGTTGCTCTGATGGTGTTGGGTGAATGTTGTGTTGCTCTGATGGTGTTGGGTGAATGTTGTGTTTCTCTGCTGATGTTGGATGAATGTTGTGTTGCTCTGATGGTGTTGGGTGAATGTTGTGTTGCTCTGATGGTGTTGGGTGAATGTTGTGTTTCTCCGCTGATGTTGTGTGAATGTTGTGTTGCTCTGATGGGGTTGTGTGAATGTTGTGTTGCTCTGATGGGGTTGGGTGAATGTTGTGTTGCTCTGATGGGGTTGGGTGAATGTTGTGTTGCTCTGATGATGGTGTGTGAATGTTGTTTTGCTCTGGTGGTGTTGTGTGAATGTTGTGTTTCTCTGCTGATGTTGTGTGAATGTTGTGTTGCTCTGATGGGGTTGGGTGAATGTTGTGTTCCTGTGATGGGGTTGGGTGAATGTTGTGTTGCTCTGATGGGGTTGGGTGAATGTTGTGTGATGGTGTGTGAATGTTGTGTTGCTCTGATGGTGTTGGGTGAATGTTGTGTTTCTCTGCTGATGTTGTGTGAATGTTGTGTTGCTCTGATGGGGTTGGGTGAATGTTGTTTCTCTGCTGATGGTGTGTGAATGTTGTGTTGCTCTGATGGTGTTGGGTGAATGTTGTGTTGCTCTGATGGGGTTGGGTGAATGCTGTGTTGCTCTGATGGGGTTGGGTGAATGTTGTGTTGCTCTGATGGGGTTGGGTGAATGTTGTGTTGCTCTGATGGTGTTGTGTGAATGTTGTGTTGCTCTGATGGGGTTGGGTGAATGTTGTGTTGCTCTGATGGGGTTGGGTGAATGTTGTGTTGCTCTGATGGTGTTGGGTGAATGTTGTGTTGCTCTGATGATGTTGTGTGAATGTTGTTTCTCTGATGATGGTGTGTGAATGTTGTGTTGCTCTGATGGTGTTGGGTGAATGTTGTGTTGCTCTGGTGGTGTTGGGTGAATGTTGTGTTTCTCTGCTGATGTTGTGTGAATGTTGTGTTGCTCTGATGGGGTTAGGTGAATGTTGTGTTGCTCTGGTGGTGTTGTGTGAATGTTGTGTTTCTCTGCTGATGTTGTGTGAATGTTGTGTTGCTCTGATGGGGTTGGGTGAATGCTGTGTTGCTCTGATGGGGTTGGGTGAATGTTGTGTTGCTCTGATGGGGTTGGGTGAATGTTGTGTTGCTCTGATGGTGTTGTGTGAATGTTGTGTTGCTCTGATGGGGTTGGGTGAATGTTGTGTTGCTCTGATGGGGTTGGGTGAATGTTGTGTTGCTCTGATGGGGTTGGGTGAATGTTGTGTTGCTCTGATGGTGTTGGGTGAATGTTGTGTTGCCCTGATGATGTTGTGTGAATGTTGTTTCTCTGATGATGGTGTGTGAATGTTGTGTTGCTCTGATGGTGTTGGGTGAATGTTGTGTTTCTCTGCTGATGTTGTGTGAATGTTGTGTTGCTCTGATGGGGTTGTGTGAATGTTGTGTTTCTCTGCTGATGTTGTGTGAATGTTGTGTTGCTCTGATGGGGTTGTGTGAATGTTGTGTTTCTCTGCTGATGTTGTGTGAATGTTGTGTTGCTCTGATGGTGTTGTGTGAATGTTGTGTTGCTCTGATGGTGTTGGGTGAATGTTGTGTTGCTCTGATGGGGTTGTGTGAATGTTGTGTTGCTCTGATGGTGTTGGATGAATGTTGTGTTTCTCTGCTGATGTTGTGTGAATGTTGTGTTGCTCTGATGGAGTTGGGTGAATGTTGTGTTGCTCTGATGGTGTTGGGTGAATGTTGTGTTGCTCTGATGGTGTTGTGTGAATGTTGTGTTGCTCTGATGGTGTTGTGTGAATGTTGTGTTGCTCTGATGGTGTTGTGTGAATGTTGTGTTGCTCTGATGGTGTTGGGTGAATGTTGTGTTGCTCTGATGGGGTTGGGTGAATGTTGTTTCTCTGCTGATGGTGTGTGAATGTTGTGTTGCTCTGATGGTGTTGGGTGAATGTTGTGTTGCTCTGATGGGGTTGGGTGAATGTTGTTTTGCTCTGGTGGTGTTGTGTGAATGTTGTGTTTCTCTGCTGATGTTGTGTGAATGTTGTGTTGCTCTGATGGGGTTGGGTGAATGCTGTGTTGCTCTGATGGGGTTGGGTGAATGTTGTGTTGCTCTGGTGGTGTTGGGTGAATGTTGTGTTTCTCTGCTGATGTTGTGTGAATGTTGTGTTGCTCTGATGGGGTTAGGTGAATGTTGTGTTGCTCTGGTGGTGTTGTGTGAATGTTGTGTTTCTCTGCTGATGTTGTGTGAATGTTGTGTTGCTCTGATGGGGTTGGGTGAATGTTGTTTCTCTGCTGATGGTGTGTGAATGTTGTGTTGCTCTGATGGTGTTGGGTGAATGTTGTGTTGCTCTGATGGGGTTGGGTGAATGTTGTTTTGCTCTGGTGGTGTTGTGTGAATGTTGTGTTGCTCTGATGGGGTTGGGTGAATGTTGTGTTCCTGTGATGGGGTTGGGTGAATGTTGTGTTGCTCTGATGGGGTTGGGTGAATGTTGTGTGATGGTGTGTGAATGTTGTGTTGCTCTGATGGTGTTGGGTGAATGTTGTGTTTCTCTGCTGATGTTGTGTGAATGTTGTGTTGCTCTGATGGGGTTGGGTGAATGTTGTTTCTCTGCTGATGGTGTGTGAATGTTGTGTTGCTCTGATGGTGTTGGGTGAATGTTGTGTTGCTCTGATGGGGTTGGGTGAATGCTGTGTTGCTCTGATGGGGTTGGGTGAATGTTGTGTTGCTCTGGTGGTGTTGTGTGAATGTTGTGTTTCTCTGCTGATGGTGTGTGAATGTTGTGTTGCTCTGATGGTGTTGGGTGAATGTTGTGTTGCTCTGATGGGGTTGGGTGAATGTTGTTTTGCTCTGGTGGTGTTGTGTGAATGTTGTGTTTCTCTGCTGATGTTGTGTGAATGTTGTGTTGCTCTGATGGGGTTGGGTGAATGCTGTGTTGCTCTGATGGGGTTGGGTGAATGTTGTGTTGCTCTGGTGGTGTTGGGTGAATGTTGTGTTTCTCTGCTGATGTTGTGTGAATGTTGTGTTGCTCTGATGGGGTTAGGTGAATGTTGTGTTGCTCTGGTGGTGTTGTGTGAATGTTGTGTTTCTCTGCTGATGTTGTGTGAATGTTGTGTTGCTCTGATGGGGTTGGGTGAATGTTGTTTCTCTGCTGATGGTGTGTGAATGTTGTGTTGCTCTGATGGTGTTGGGTGAATGTTGTGTTGCTCTGATGGGGTTGGGTGAATGTTGTTTTGCTCTGGTGGTGTTGTGTGAATGTTGTGTTGCTCTGATGGGGTTGGGTGAATGTTGTGTTCCTGTGATGGGGTTGGGTGAATGTTGTGTTGCTCTGATGGGGTTGGGTGAATGTTGTGTGATGGTGTGTGAATGTTGTGTTGCTCTGATGGTGTTGGGTGAATGTTGTGTTTCTCTGCTGATGTTGTGTGAATGTTGTGTTGCTCTGATGGGGTTGGGTGAATGTTGTTTCTCTGCTGATGGTGTGTGAATGTTGTGTTGCTCTGATGGTGTTGGGTGAATGTTGTGTTGCTCTGATGGGGTTGGGTGAATGCTGTGTTGCTCTGATGGGGTTGGGTGAATGTTGTGTTGCTCTGATGGGGTTGGGTGAATGTTGTGTTGCTCTGATGGTGTTGTGTGAATGTTGTGTTGCTCTGATGGGGTTGGGTGAATGTTGTGTTGCTCTGATGGGGTTGGGTGAATGTTGTGTTGCTCTGATGGGGTTGGGTGAATGTTGTGTTGCTCTGATGGTGTTGGGTGAATGTTGTGTTGCTCTGATGATGTTGTGTGAATGTTGTTTCTCTGATGATGGTGTGTGAATGTTGTGTTGCTTTGATGGTGTTGGGTGAATGTTGTGTTGCTCTGGTGGTGTTGGGTGAATGTTGTGTTTCTCTGCTGATGTTGTGTGAATGTTGTGTTGCTCTGATGGGGTTAGGTGAATGTTGTGTTGCTCTGGTGGTGTTGTGTGAATGTTGTGTTTCTCTGCTGATGTTGTGTGAATGTTGTGTTGCTCTGATGGGGTTGTGTGAATGTTGTGTTTCTCTGCTGATGTTGTGTGAATGTTGTGTTGCTCTGATGGTGTTGTGTGAATGTTGTGTTGCTCTGATGGTGTTGGGTGAATGTTGTGTTGCTCTGATGGGGTTGTGTGAATGTTGTGTTGCTCTGATGGTGTTGGATGAATGTTGTGTTTCTCTGCTGATGTTGTGTGAATGTTGTGTTGCTCTGATGGAGTTGGGTGAATGTTGTGTTGCTCTGATGGTGTTGGGTGAATGTTGTGTTGCTCTGATGGTGTTGTGTGAATGTTGTGTTGCTCTGATGGTGTTGTGTGAATGTTGTGTTGCTCTGATGGTGTTGTGTGAATGTTGTGTTGCTCTGATGGTGTTGGGTGAATGTTGTGTTGCTCTGATGGGGTTGGGTGAATGTTGTTTCTCTGCTGATGGTGTGTGAATGTTGTGTTGCTCTGATGGTGTTGGGTGAATGTTGTGTTGCTCTGATGGGGTTGGGTGAATGTTGTTTTGCTCTGGTGGTGTTGTGTGAATGTTGTGTTTCTCTGCTGATGTTGTGTGAATGTTGTGTTGCTCTGATGGGGTTGGGTGAATGCTGTGTTGCTCTGATGGGGTTGGGTGAATGTTGTGTTGCTCTGATGGGGTTGGGTGAATGTTGTGTTGCTCTGATGGTGTTGTGTGAATGTTGTGTTGCTCTGATGGGGTTGGGTGAATGTTGTGTTGCTCTGATGGGGTTGGGTGAATGTTGTGTTGCTCTGATGGGGTTGGGTGAATGTTGTGTTGCTCTGATGGTGTTGGGTGAATGTTGTGTTGCTCTGATGATGTTGTGTGAATGTTGTTTCTCTGATGATGGTGTGTGAATGTTGTGTTGCTCTGATGGTTTTGGGTGAATGTTGTGTTGCTCTGGTGGTGTTGGGTGAATGTTGTGTTTCTCTGCTGATGTTGTGTGAATGTTGTGTTGCTCTGATGGGGTTAGGTGAATGTTGTGTTGCTCTGGTGGTGTTGTGTGAATGTTGTGTTTCTCTGCTGATGTTGTGTGAATGTTGTGTTGCTCTGATGGGGTTGTGTGAATGTTGTGTTTCTCTGCTGATGTTGTGTGAATGTTGTGTTGCTCTGATGGTGTTGGGTGAATGTTGTGTTGCTCTGATGGTGTTGGGTGAATGTTGTGTTTCTCTGATGGTGTTGTGTAAATGTTGTGTTGCTCTGATGGGGTTGTGTGAATGTTGTGTTGCTCTGATGGTGTTGGGTGAATGTTGTGTTTCTCTGCTGGTGTTGTGTGAATGTTGTGTTGCTCTGATGGAGTTGGGTGAATGTTGTGTTGCTCTGATGGTGTTGGGTGAATGTTGTGTTGCTCTGATGGTGTTGTGTGAATGTTGTGTTGCTCTGATGGTGTTGTGTGAATGTTGTGTTGCTCTGATGGTGTTGTGTGAATGTTGTGTTGCTCTGATGGTGTTGGGTGAATGTTGTGTTGCTCTGATGGGGTTGGGTGAATGTTGTGTTGCTCTGATGGTGTTGGGGAATGTTGTGTTGCTCTGATGATGTTGTGTGAATGTTGTTTCTCTGCTGATGGTGTGTGAATGTTGTGTTGCTCTGATGTTGGGTGAATGTTGTGTTGCTCTGGTGGTGTTGGGTGAATGTTGTGTTGCGCTGATGGGTTTTGTGAATGTTGTGTTGCTCTGATGGGGTTGGGTGAATGTTGTGTTGCTCTGATGGTGTTGGGTGAATGTTGTGTTGCTCTGATGGTGTTGTGTGAATGTTGTGTTGCTCTGGTGGTGGTGTGTGAATGTTGTGTTGCTCTGGTGGTGTTGTGTGAATGTTGTGTTGCTCTGATGGTGTTGTGTTTCTCTGCTGATGTTGTGTGAATGTTGTGTTGCTCTGATGGGGTTGGGTGAGTGTTGTGTTGCTCTGATGGTGTTGGGTGAATGTTGTGTTGCTCTGATGGGGTTGTGTGAATGTTGTGTTGCTCTGATGATGTTGTGTGAATGTTGTGTTGCTCTGATGGTGTTGTGTTTCTCTGCTGGTGTTGTGTGAATGTTGTGTTTCTCTGATGTTGTGTGAATGTTGTGTTGCTCTGATGTTGTGTGAATGTTGTGCAGCTGCTGGTCCTGATGATGCTGTGGAGCTGAAGACGTCCGCTCGGATCAACCGGCACTCTGTCTTCTGGATTCTGGCCGCTGTCGCTCTCACCTACTATGTGGATTTCTTCTCTGTAGTGCTGAACCACACGGACATTCACAGGTGATGATGACTAACCCTAACCTTAACTAACTAGCACTGTTATTGCCGGATCTCTGAGCACTGCACAGGTCCACTGGCCAAACTCCAGCGCACACCTTATTACACAAACACCTGAAACACTCTTTCTCTCTCATATGGTCTTATCCTGGATTACAATAGAGATTATAGTGCTCTGGTTACAGTGAGAAAACACACACACACACACACACTCACACTCACACATACACATACCCTCACACTCACTCATTCACTCACTCACTCACGCACTCACTCTCTCTCACACACACACACACACACACTCTGAACTCTACACAACTCTATAGAAGTTACTCGGGAGCATCAGGGGTGGATTCACAAAAATCTTCTTAGGAAAGACATTTCAGTAACATTTTACAATAATATTCCATTTGTCATCCATTTGTAACATGGATGACACCAATAATAACAATAAAGAATACTTTTTTTTAATTATTAATCTTAGTTAATGTTAATTTCAATATTCACTAATACAACATTAAAATTAAAAGTTGTATCTATTATTATTATTTAATGGAACTGAGCTGAGCTGACCTAACAATGAACAGCTGTATTTGTATTAACTAACGTTAACAAAGATTAACAAATACTGTAACAAACGCTTTGTTAGTTAAAGTTGATGTATTAACTAAAGTCAGCTAATGGGACCTTATTGTAAAGTGTTACCAAAATTTCTTACAGTAAATTCTAAAAACAATTTTTAGAGGAATTTGACACAAGAATCCTAAGATAAATTGGTGGTTATTTACAAAGATATTCACAAAGATTTTTCTGGAATTTCAATTCTTCTTAAGTTTTTTCTTTAGAAAGTATAAAGCTGGTGGTGTAACGCCATTTTTTTTCAGCAGTGTAACGGCGGTTTTTCCAGAAGTGTTTCCCGTGTTTCAGCTGGTGTAATGTCTGTAACTCCTGTGTTTCAGCTTGTGTAACTCCTGTGTTTCAGCTTGTGTAACGCCTGTGTTTCAGCTTGTGTAACGCCTGTGTTTCAGCTGGTGTAATGCCTGTAACTCCTGTGTTTCAGCTTGTGTAACGCCTGTGTTTCAGCTGGTGTAATGCCTGTGTTTCAGCTTGTGTACCGCCTGTAACTCCTGTGTTTCAGCTGGTGTACCGCCTGTAACTCCTGTGTTTCAGCTGGTGTAACGCCTGTAACTCCTGTGTTTCAGCTGGTGTAACGCCTGTAACTCCTGTGTTTCAGCTGGTGTAACGCCTGTTACTCCTGTGTTTCAGCTGGTGTAATGCCTGTAACTCCTGTGTTTCAGCTTGTGTACCGCCTGTGTTTCAGCTGGTGTAATGCCTGTAACTTCTGTGTTTTAGCTGGTGTAACGCCTGTAACTCCTGTGTTTCAGCTGGTGTAACGCCTGTAACTCCTGTGTTTCAGCTGGTGTAACGCCTGTTACTCCTGTGTTTCAGCTGGTGTAATGCCTGTAACTCCTGTGTTTCAGCTTGTGTAACGCCTGTGTTTCAGCTTGTGTAACGCCTGTGTTTCAGCTTGTGTAACGCCTGTGTTTCAGCTTGTGTAACGCCTGTGTTTCAGCTTGTGTAACGCCTGTGTTTCAGCTGGTGTAATGCCTGTAACTCCTGTGTTTCAGCTGGTGTAACGCCTGTGTTTCAGCTGGTGTAACGCCTGTGTTTCAGCTGGTGTAACGCCTGTGTTTCAGCTGGTGTAATGCCTGTGTTTCAGCTGGTGTAATGCCTGTAACTCCTGTGTTTCAGCTGGTGTAATGCCTGTAACTCCTGTGTTTCAGCTTGTGTAACGCCTGTGTTTCAGCTGGTGTAACGCCTGTGTTTCAGCTGGTGTAATGTCTGTGTTTCAGCTTGTGTAACTTCTGTGTTTCAGCTGGTGTAACGCCTGTAACTCCTGTGTTTCAGCTGGTGTAACGCCTGTAACGCCTGTGTTTCAGCTTGTGTAACGCCTGTGTTTCAGCTGGTGTAACGCCTGTAACTCCTATGTTTCAGCTTGTGTAACTCCTTTGTTTCAGCTGGTGTAACGCCTGTAACGTCTGTGTTTCAGCTGGTGTGACACCTGTGTTTCAGCTGGTGTGACGCCTGTGTTTCAGCTGGTGTAATGCCTGTAACTCCTGTGTTTCAGCTGGTGGTTCTCCGTGGGTCTGGTGCTGCTGGGATTGTGCCTCAGTCTGGCTGCGTTCTGCATCGTCTATCTGGAGTGGTTCAGAGGCATCAGGCACTATGAGCAGGAATATCCCGCCGTCCCTGCCATCACCACAGCCGCCTTCATCGCCGCATCCTGCAGGTCAGAACCGCTGTCATGTGGTGATGGGAAACACACTTTGTGAAGCTTTGAAACCTTTGCGAATCATTTGTTTTGAATCAGTGATTCAGAGAGTCTATCACACTGCCAAAGTCACGTGATTTCAGTAAACGAGGCTTTGTTACATCATAACTTTCCAAACGTTATGAAATGTCGATGGTTCGCTGCTAGGAGGCGATGATCTCTCTGAACCCGTATATGGTTTTTCAAAGGTTTTATAGATTTGTAGACATTTTAGTGATAGATTTGTATAATATAAAGAAAGAGTTATTGAGAAAGTCACTTATTATTGGTCTGATTAACCAAGCTCTCCATAAAAACAAACAAAACAATTTAATAAAATATCACACATTATAAAACATAATATTTTTTACTCCTTCAATAAAGTATTTGTAATTGGTTTGTAAAAAGGTTCTCAATGCATTTACACTGTTCTAACCAGCGTATGATGTTTCAAACACTTCGAAACACTGATATCCTTTTGCAAAGCAATTTGTACCATTTATTCAAAGTTTCGAAAAGCTTAATTTCTACTATCACTACATTCATGTTTGCCATTTTGAAGCAGATGTGATGAAACACTGTGGTTTAAAATGCGTGGACGCTTTGATGTTCACTTTCTCACAGTTTAATATGCACATTTCACACTGAAATCACAAGACGGTTTTATTTTGCATTAAGAAACTGAAGCTTATTTTGGGACCGGTAATATTTTTGCATCATTACATTATTGTCATGTTGACTGTGTCCAAGTTGCACCATTGGGTGCTTTAGAAACCAGCACAGTCTGACCTGGCCAGTGACTTCCAGGAAAGACTAGATGATGGTCGTGAACAGTGTGGTGATGACTGGAGAGACAGTGGAAAGCACAGAGAGACATCCCAAACTGCAGCTCCCGAGAGCAAGTGAAGCAATGCACAGAGTAAGTGCTCAGCACTGTACCTGGTGAGACAGAGATTCGGGACATCCTAAAACGGAAGCTCATCTCCCTCTGACATGCTGAGTGACACAGGAGGAAGGGCAGAGAGAGCCCGCAATTGCATTGCCTTTATAGAGTGGGACCCTTGCATCCCCGGTAGGAGTTATTAACCATCATCTCAGTGACACATACATTGACAGTAGGAGGGAGGAAAACCTGGCCCACTGTAATGAGTTAATTACACCACCTGACCTCTCCATCCTGTTTAACATCAAGGAGCCCACCTGGCAAAAGTCAGGGATACAGTCAGAGCAGTGAAAACTAGCTCAGCTCCAGGGCCAAGTGGCGTGCCATACAAAGTGTATAAGCATTGCCCCAGACTGCTGGAGAGTCAGTGGAGACTCAGCAGGGTAGTATGGCGAAGGGGGAGTGGAGGCATGCAGAAGGTGTCTTGATACCAGAGGAGAACGCAAGTGACATCACGCAGTTCTGTTTTATCTGTCTGCTCAGAGTGGAAGGCAAAGTCTTTTTCAAGATTCTTGCTGAACGCTTGGCAGTGTATCTCCTGAAGAATTCCTACATTGTCACTGTAGTACAGAAGGGAGGAGTCCCAGGTATCCCGGGCTGTTTAGAGCACACAGGTGTGGTTACCCAGTTGATCCGCGAGGCAAGGGAGCATAGAGGAGACCTGGCAGTTGTTTGGCTAGACCTTGCCAACGCCTATGGATCCATTCCACATAAACTTGTGGTAACAGCGCTGACAAGATACCATGTTCCGGAGAGGATTAAAGACCTCATACTGGATTACTACAATAGTTTCAGTTTGAGGTTCACCTCTGGGTCAACAACATCTACATGGCATTACCTATCATCACTTGTTGCACCATACCATGTCCTTGTTTGCCTTGGTGATGAACATGCTTGTCAAGTCAGCATGTAGGATGCTCCGATCAGAGCCTTTGTGGACGATCTGACTGTCACGCAACAATAGTTCCAGGATGCCGATGGCTCCTCCAAGGGCTGGAAAGGCTCATTACATGGGAAATAATGAGTTTCCAGCCAGCCAAATCCAGGTCCTTGGTCCTGAGGAACGGAAGAGTGCCCGATAAGCACCGCTTCCTCTTTGGGAGAAGTCCAAATTCCATTGTCTGAAAAGCCTGTGAAGAGCCTGGGGAAGAACTTTGATGGCACCCTGAGAGATACGGCGGTGGTCCAGGCAACTAGTATGGAGCTGAAAGCATGGCTATCAACAGTGGATAAGTCAGGACTCCCAGGGATGTTCAAGGCATGGATTTATCAGCATGCTATCCTGCCAAGTCTTCTCTGGCCACTGCTGATATACAAAGTTCCAATAACCACTGTGGAAGGCACACCAACAAGCTGCAGCTTGCTTTCACTGGCCTGAGAGAGGAATGGAAGGTCACCAGAGTTAGAGAGGTGGGACTTTATAGAGATTCAGCCGACTCTAGATTCTCCTCTGCAGGCATCACAGTTACTGGGAGGAAATGGTGGGCAGTAGAGCAGGCTGAAGCGAGGCTGAGACATGGCATGTTGGTAGGCTCTGTGGTAGTCGAACGAGCCGGGTTTGGTAGCTACACAAGACCACGCTATGACAAAGCCCAGGGGAGAGAGAGACGCCAGATCCAAGGAGAGAGCTGTGAAGAGGTGGAAGAGGAACGTCAGAGTAGGACAGTGTCTATGTGCAAGCAGGGAGCTTGGACTAATTGGGGACCATACAACTGCACGCAAGATCACCTGGACAGAACTTCGGAAGACTGATCCAGCTAGACTCATGTTTCTGATCCAGTCAGTGTATGATGTCCTTCTAAGCCCAGCCAACCTGCATTGCTGGGGTTTAGCTAATTCCCCAGCATGCCCACTGTGCCTGGCAAGAGGTTCCTTAGATGCATCTTCAGCTGCTGCCCGAAAGCTTGGGAGAGGTGGGTTACAGGTGGCGCCATGACCAGGTTCTGAAGATGTAGCTGACACCCTCTGCATTGCAATCCAACTGAGCAAACATCAGCTCCTAGTAAGGCACAACATCGTCGTTGTCAGGGCGGGAGAGAAACCTCAGGTGGAGCCCAGGGCCTCAACTGGACTGCTAGCCTCAGCTCATAATTGGCAGCTAAAGGTTGACCTAGGGAAGCAGTTGAAGTTTCCGGAAAACATTGCAAGGCAAGATTTGGTTTTAACATCTGACTGATCCAAGCAAGTGGTCATGTTGGAACTTACTGTCCCTTGGGAAGACTGGATAGAAGAGGCAGATCAGCACAAGAAGGCCAAATATCTCGAATTGGCAGAGGAATGTAGAAGGCATGGGTGGAGGGCCCACTGCAAGCCCATTGAGATTCTGCAGGGGCTTTGCAGGACAGATTCTACATCGGACACTCATTCTCCTTGGGTTGCAGGAAAGAAGAGCCAACCAGAGCATCACAGAAGCTGCTGAAAAAGCATCAAGGTGGCTGTGGATCAAGAGGGGTGATCCATGAGGTAGTGTGTAACCTGGACACAAACTGGGGACTGATCACCCCCGGTTGGGTCGTCCAGGCGAGGGTGTCTGATCTAAGACCTGAAAAACTCTATGACCCTGGGTTCATCATCATATTATAGTCATTTGAATTGGGGATTGAGTTTGATTGTCATGAAATCCTGTCAGGGTGCAATAAATGCTCTTAAAATAGACTTCATTTTTGATGTTTTTTGGTGATATGAAATGATGGTGGGTTTTTTGTTGTCATTGACTAGTTTCATGATCCTTCAGTGTTTTCTCTCTCATTTAAAGTTCAGCAGCAAAAACACTGCTAGAGTTTGATTCATTTCAGTGAATCAGTTCAAACGGCCGGTTTCAGTGAATCAGTTCTCTCTGATTCAGTGATCATTGTTTATTGTTAAATATTGTTCCGTTTTTTTCAGCATCTTTATGAAAATTAAATGTTGTTTAGGTGGAGGCTTTAAATAAGCCCTTCCTGCACTCTACATTAAATATATTTTCTTGCTTTTAACTAAATATGTTTTATATTGTGCTAAACTAAACTATAATTAAATCTAATTCTTAGATATTCATACCTTTTTATTAATTATTTTAATTGGATTTTAACTGTTATTTCTTACATTTAGGGCCATATGAAATAAATTGTATTAATCAGATTCTGTTTTAATTTATTATTGTCAAATTCTGTTTGATTCCCCTCCAAATTCTTGTTTATTTTTTTTTATAATTCTTTTTTCCCCGTTTTAATTTTTCTGAATTTCTGGACATTTTAGTAATCTATTTCTAATTATTGTAATCATAAAACCTATAAAATATATCAATTTATAAATATAAAAATAGACATTTAAGGCCCTATGAAATGTTTTATTTATTCAGAAATTCTGTTTTGTTTTTCACAAATTGTCATGTAAGTTTAATTAACTAATATTAATTATTAGTTAATAATTTATTAATTTGTTTGTACAATAATAGGGCTCTGTGATTTTTTTTTCTTTCTTTTACAATGTAATAAAATAAAAATTAAACAATTCCTGTGCCAAACAAAACTCTGCACAACAGAAACATTTGCAAGTATTCTTTCAAAAATGAAGTGTTAATGTATTATGAACTGTTTGCTGAAATGTATTGATGTTGTTTTGTCCAGTCAGAAGCAGATGTGACTGATATGATGACGATGACGATGACGACGATGACGATGATGATGATGACGATGATGATGATGATGATGATGATGATGATGATGATGTTGATGATGATGATGTGTGTCTGTGTTTTTTAGCTTTAACGTGGCTCTGTGGCCGGTCTGGTCCTTCTTCACGCCGGTGATTCTCTTCACACAGTTCATGGGTGTGGTGATGCTGATCTCACTGCTGGGCTGAAACACTTCATCATATACAGATGTGTGTGTTAATCTGTTCTGACCAGCTGCAGACGGAGAGGTCAGCTGATCTGTGACGTAACATCAGCGACCGCCCACTGACCTCTGCTTCAGTCCAGTGCTGAGGATCTGATCTAATGAGAGACAACATTCAACATGCATTCGTATTTCTCCCATTTCAAAAGCTGTTTTGTGTTTAAAGTTTCTTGAAAGAGGCCGTTTAGGCATCCTGTAAGGATAAACTGGGCGTTTTCTTTGAGGTCCTGATTTCTGATTCGAGTGTCTTCTAAAAATGCTTTATATTACACACCGTTTTGAACGGTTAACTCAAGATGCTCATGTTTTATATCATGTTTTAATGTTTATCTGTAATTAACCAAACGCATTAACTGATGAAATAAAAGACTTTTGTATTACATGGAATCTTCCCTCTGTCTTCAGATACAGGGTCAAAATGCACATTTTAGGTGTAATTTAGTTTGTAGAACAAAATGTTCATGCACCTTTAATGTGAACCACAAAGCTCATTTTGCTCAAACACACAGTGGTTGAACGACACTTTGATATCTGTCCTTAAATAAAGCAGTGTTCTGCACTGTGTAGTTCAGATCAAGCTGGGGGATGCTGATTTCTATGATTCTGAGCTTTGAATCTGAATGTGACATAAAAGCCAAAGGTAAGCACTGTCTGGATATACTGAGCAGTATGTCTAATCATATGAAAACATTAGCAAACTTTAGCAAGTGAACGCAAAAGTATTTTCCCTCCCATCTCTGTAGAACAATGTGTATATAGTGCATGGTGTGATCGTTCCCTGTCCCCTATATAGTGCACTGTCTGATTGTTCCCTATCCCTATATTGTGCACTGTTTGAGCGTTCCCTATCCCCTGTATAGCGCACAGTCTGACCGTTCCCTATCCCCTATATAATGCACTGCCTGATCATTTCCTATATAGTGCTCTGTCTGATTATTCCCTATCACCTATCTAATGTACTGTCTGATCGTTCCCTATCCCCTATATAGTGCTCTGTCCGATTATTCCCCATCACCTATCTAATGTACTGTCTGATCGTTCCCTGTCCCCTATATAGTGCACTGTCTGATCATTTCCTATATAGTGCACTGTCTAATCGTTCCCTATCCCCTATATAGTGCTCTGTCTGATTATTCCCTATCACCTATCTAATGTACTGTCTGATCGTTCCCTGTCCCCTATATAGTGCACTGTCTGATCATTTCCTATATAGTGCTCTGTCTGATTATTCCCTATCACCTATCTAATGTACTGTCTGATCGTTCCCTGTCCCCTATATAGTGCACTGTCTGATCGTTCCCTATCCCCTATATAATGCACTGTCTGATCATTCCCTGTGCCCGATATAGTGCACTGTCTGATCGTTCCCTATATAGTGCTCTGTCTGATCATTTCCTATCACCTATATAGTGCATATATAATGCTCACTGTCTGAGCGTTCCCTATATAGTGCACTGTCTGAGCGTTCCCTATCCCCTATATAGTGCATATATAATGCGCACTGTCTGAGCGTTCCCTATATAGTGCACTGTCTGAGCGTTCCCTATCCCTGTGAGTAAAAAGATAATATTTATATAGTGACTTTGCTGCTGTAAACTTTAATGTTGCTGCTCTAGAAACAACATTGTTATATTCAAATATTCTATTGTAATCCTGTAGTGAATTTAAAAACAACCAGGCAGCTAATATGCAAACTTAATTATTTGTTTATTTAGAGCAAGCACACACACACACACACACACACAAACACAGCTGAAGTTGTTCATGTTTATTGCTACACAGCCTTGCTTGGGAGGTGCTCATTATTATTTTGGTTACTTTGTACTATGGATTCTTTAGGACAAGTAATAAGATCAAGAATGGGTACATGTTTCACCTGTGACTCCAGTGTTACTCTGCACATGCTTTTTGATTATTACAAATATAATGCAAAATGATTATCTTGGAATAGATGATGTGCTGTCTCTCGCATCACATAAATGATCAATAGTTAAGTGCGTGGTCTTCAAGAGGATTCTTTTTTTTTTTTTTTCTTGACTGTCTCGTTTGGACTCGGTCTCGACAAAAGTGGACTTGACTACAGCGCTAGTGAACAAGTGACCGATTTCAGCCGCAGCTTCAGCATCTGTTTATAATGTAGGGGGCGGGACTTCAGATTCTAGAGAGCATTTTATTGGACAGAAATGCTGTAAGTTTTGAACGCTTATATCTTCTACATATGAATTTTGTCATTGTTTTGGAGCGCACTAGCTTATAGATAACAGTGAGGCTAACATTCGTGCTAAAAGCCAAAAAACTAAAATTTTGATTTCAGGGGGACTTTAAGAAACAAAATAGTCGTTTTTCAGATAATGTGTAGATGTGTTAACCGCAAAGTTGAATTAGTTGAAATAGGCGCGTGCGAACAAACTTTCATGTAACTATAGCCCGAGCACTTTTATCGCTTTATTATAATTTCTTATGTATGACTATATGTAATTAAGATGCACAGGCATGTGTTTATGCAGACTTTCACATGAGTTCCAGTGATCTATCATTATTTGACCCCATTAGGACCGGTTCCAAATTATAACTGAAATCCCGTTTAGTGTTTGTATGTAATTGCGCGCTTCAGTTCTCCACGCGCCTGCGCTACTTGATCAAACCTCTGGCTGATGACATTATGAGAGAATGGCTCTGTGATGATGATGATGATGATGATGAGCGCGTGATCGCATCTGTGTCAGCCTCTATCAAAGGTCAGCGGAAGCGAGCGCGTGCGTGTGCGTCTCCTTTACCTTTGATCGGTCGGTGTGCAGAGATGGGGCCGCGCGAGCGAGCGCGATGGTTCGAGGCTGACGCGGGGTTGTGCGCATGTTAATCCAGGTCAGAGCCGTTATAATAGAAGCTCTTTTGTTGCAGCTCTCTGGCCCGGATCGCTTTCATCTAATTGTGGGTCTCTCTGTAATTGAGCACACCGTCTAATTTGGGTTGTTCTCGCAAACTTTTCTTCAAGTGCTTCGACAAGAGGAGATTGTGTCTGATTTCACCCACGTTTCGCAATCCGTCTTTATTTCCGCACGAAGGTTCGCGCAGATTTCATGTTGACCACATTCTTCCGACGCAGGCCGTTATACGAGTCCGCGGTCAACAAAGGGGGGCGTCCATAAAGAGCCTTTGACCAGTGAAACCCGAGATCCTAAAAGCCTCGCTTGAGTCATAGAGGCCGAGGAAAAGCTCACTGGAGCTTTACATCTAACGGAGAGATGACTAGACTGCCAGAGCGCGCGGAGATGCGGTGAGGAGCGCGCGCGTCTGGACGGACGGTGAAGTTTTGTGCGGCTCTTGGCGCGTGCGCGTTCTTGGCATCGCTTGGCTCACAGATGAATGAAACTCAATCCCCGTTAATCTGCTGCTCTTTCTAGGAGGTATATAGCGGCGCTGCTTGCGCGATGGACGCGCATTGAGCATGTCCGCCGCCCGGCGAGCTACCGACAGCGTTCCGACAGCGTTCACCCGGCACCATGGTGGAGCACAGCGGCCTGGACATCATGTGCCTCAACAAGTACGGCCCCAGTTCCTCCTCGTCGTCGTCCTCGGAAGCGGAAAAGAAACTTTTCTCCAAGCTCAAGGTGAGTTTGACCAAGAAGTACCCGCAGAAGAACGCGGAGACGCTGAGCGCGCAGTACGGAACCAACCTGCTGCTGATCGGCGTGTCCGTGATGCTCGCGCTCGCGCAGCACGGGCCGGCGGTGAGGGAGGAACACCTGCTAACCTTCATCACGGTGCTGATGCTCGTGCAGCTCGTGTGGATGCTGTGCTACATGATCCGAAGGGAGCGCGAGCGCAGCCCGGTGCCGGAGAGAGACGCGCACGCGGGCACCAGCTGGATCCGAGGTGACAGGCGCGGCGGACACACGCATTTAGTGCACGCTTGCTCTGTGAGCGTGAGAATGATTGTGCTGTTTCATTGCCAGGGGGGCTGACGATGCTGGCGTTACTGTCGCTCATCATGGACGCGTTCCGCATCGGCTACTTCGTGGGATATCACTCCTGCATCTCCGCCGTGCTCGGAGTCTATCCCATCATCCACGCGCTGCACACCATCTCTCAGGTGAGAACTGCGCCGCGAGCGCGCATCTGATGTCGAGTCAGGATTGTTTCAAAGCAGCTTTACACAAGTAACAGAGTTCTTCAAATATGAAGCAAATTCAGTTTTAGATGTGAAGCACAAGACAACTGTCATTATTCCGCCCAGTTCAATAAAAGTGAGAATGTTGCAAAGATTTTTCGAACTTTTTCTAAATTGATGTCGGTGTGTGTTTCAGGTGCATTTCCTCTGGTTCCACATCAAAGACGTCATCAAGAAATATGAGACCTTCGAAAGGTACAGACTCGTTTCCTCCTCCGCTTCATGCTTTATTCCCCGTGAGAACAAACCCAGGGATTCAGTCCTGAAGACAGATCAGACGCATGAGAAGTTCTCCAGTACACGCCTTTAGAAGCTCTAGATTATAAGATGAAACACGCACTTTTAAGTTTGTGCGGTCATATTCCTCTTTATAAAGTATTGAAATAAAGTGAGAGCCTTATTTTCAGGGTTGGGAGGGAGAGTTGAGCTGCTTCTGTCTACCTCTGAGCAGATGTGTGTGTGTGTGTGTGTGTGTTTGTGTGTTGAGCAGGTTTGGAGTGATTCATGCCGTCTTCACGAATCTGCTGCTCTGGTGTAATGGAGTGATGTCAGAGGCTGAACATTTCCTCAACAACCACAGGAGACGCCTGACCGCACTGGGATACGCCAATATCTCAACAGGTGAGACGAGTGTGTGTGTGTGTGTGAGAGAGAGAGAGTGAGTGAGTGTGTGTGTGGACAATAGTGTTTTTGAGTGTTGACTGTGGGAGGAGTCTGAGCTCTTCTCTCTCTCTGTATGTGGTCAGTTGTCAGTTTACTGCAATCAAAGAAAGAAACAGTGATCTTGTTACAATCTCCTCTTTTTAAGTCTAGAGGTTAAGGGAAAATTATCCCATGGGGAGCTTCTCTTCTCCAGCTCCAGCTCCAGCTCCAGCTCTAGAAAGAACACCGCCAACCAAAGGTCAAACTGAAGCACAATTTATTAAAACAGGAAAAAAAGGAGCAAGGCCAAAATAATAAACAAAAAAGGTTCTAACTAAATTTTAATCTTCTAAATTACCTATAACAAAAATAAAATGAAAACAAAAAACAGCAATAGTTCTCAGAAAAACAGGAGAAAAAGTTGAACTTCAAAGAAAATGGCACCAACTCCCTACAGTTTACAAATAACTCAAATAACAGAAAGATTTAATAAATTCAACTGTCAGCAAAGAGGAATACCAGAGCACGCTCTTGGCAGAAACAATCCAAAATTTCCAGTTCAATTAACACACAATATCAACTACTTTACACCAAAGAAAAACAACAACTGGCAATCTGTCTGGGGCAGAAGAGAAGTCGGCATGGCTTTAGGCCCTCTTCCTTCAGGAGCCAGTGAATGAAGAACCAGAAGACAAAACAGCAATAAAACACATCCCCAGACATAATGCACAAGAGAACAGAAGCCGTTTGTCCTGGGATGTAACATTGTGGCGTGACTCAATTCATCATTTCTGTGGCATATCACAATAATTTATTCATTTTGCAGATGCTTTTGGCTAAAAACAACTTGTAAAACAATTCAAATACAACAAATGTGATTCATCCTAATCCTAGACAGAAACACGAGACGTGCTGCAATACCAAATACTCAGACAGATGTATATAATTAACCTGTTATCCGTTGCCTCTTCTTCAGCACATCTGAACTGTAATGTTATATGAAAGTGTAGAAACATTCTAGAAGTTTAAGTTTACTTGCAAAAGGTTTTGCGGTTTTGTCCTGAACCGAATGGATTTGATCTCTAGAGGGCATCAGAGAGTCAGAGGATATTCTGTGTGTGGGAATAATGAATCATGAATGTGTTTATTGAATTTCTTTAAAATCTACTTCACAGTCCAAATAACTCTTTTCACAGACCAAGTGTTATTAAATTCAAGTTTACAATGACTTCAGTCATTACTAGAAAATGTAATGTTTTTCACTTTAGAATACAGATCCAAATCATTAGTAATTCCTTCTGATGGATTTGACAACACTTGAGTCATTACTATTGGGTTACCATGACCTTCACTATAGAATGAATGATAGATTATGCATTATTCACATTAATCATGAACCTGTCGACATGGCAGTTGTTGATGTGAAGAGAGGCCGATCCTCAGAGCTCATGGCTGGCCGCAGGTGTCGCACATAAACTGGCTAGATGTCGTTATTTTTAAGGTATTGAGCTTTCTGCAAATGAGCTGCTGCTCCCCGCCCCCTTTCAGGAAGAGGGCGGAGCTTCAAGAGCTCATGTTAGCAGCTCTGATTACCTCACGCAGACACACACTGAAAATGACCGAAACTGTTCAGTCTTTTATGATCAAACTGGAGTCGGACAATAATGGAGAGACTCAAGAAGAAGAGACAACATGTAGAATGAGACAGGACGTTTCTGAAGGGATAGTTGATGGATTTTTGAGTTAACCATCTTCAAGTCATTGATTAGCATGTTCTGTCATGATAATCTATAAACCGCTGGTGTGGGAACTGTTGTGAGATGAGCCAGAGAATATCTGCTGCATGAAGAGAGAACAGGGATAGTTTAGTTTAATTACGGTTATAACTTATGTTGTCATCTTGCTTTTGTGTTCAAACTGTATCGCAATAAATGTGAAAGACGGATGACCGCTTGAGCGAATGTGCTCGACTACAACAACTCTTCCTCTTCTCAACATGTTCACGGGGGCGGGGTTTGTGTAAATGTTAGGGTTAGTGATGTCACTAACTCGTTGTAGTCCCTAGCAGCCGTTTGTTGTAGTCTTTAAAAAGCGATTTCTGTAAAAGAAAATATCTCCCTTTGCTTTGAACTTGAGCGTTGTAACTTTGCAGATGTTGTTTCTGTTCAAACAGCGACATTACACACTCACTACAGTTAAAGAAGTCAAATCATAATCAACCACCACTTTAAAATCTTCAGTCATTTTGCTCCTCCAGTAAATGTATCTTGATTTAAGAATGTTTAGATATTTGCGCTGTGAACTGAAGATGTGGAACTGTTTTCTATTGTTACTGGACCAAATGGGAATGTAAAACTCATGTGCTGAGAACTCTCCATTCCAGAGGCTTATTTCCCGAAGGTTTTGCAGTGTGTGAGCTGATGTGTTTGTGTGTGTGTGTGTCTGCAGTGGAAGTGGAGCCTCACTGTAACTGCACCACCAGCGTCTGCTCCATGTTCTCCACCAGCCTCTACTACCTGTATCCCTTTAACATCGAGTACCACATCTTCGTCTCGGCAATGCTGTTCGTCATGTGGAAGAACATCGGCCGCACTCTGGACCGCCACAGCAACCGCAAGCGTCCTAGCACACGCAGTCCGGGTCTGCTGCTCGGGCCGCTGCTGGGTCTGCTGGCACTGGCCAGCTCCGTCACAGTCCTGGTGGTCTACCTCATCCACGTGGAGAAGTCGGAGCAGACACGGGAGGCCGCCATCTCCATGTTCTACTGCTACGGCGTGGTGATGCTGGCCTGCATGTGCGGCGCGAGCGGCGCCGGGCTGCTGGTGTACCGGCTGGAGGACTGGCCCATGGACACGGGTCCCAACCCGTCGCGCACACTGGACACGGAGCTGCTGCTGGGCTCGTCGCTGGGCTCGTGGCTGATGTCCTGGTGCAGCGTGGTGGCAGCGGCGGCGGCGGCCGGACGGAGCTCTCCCAGCTTCCGCTGGACCTGCCTGGTCTACTCGCTGCTGCTGGTGCTGGAGAAGTGCGTGCAGAACCTGTTCATCGTGGAGTCGTTGTACCGCCGGTGCCGAGAGGATGAGGTAGCGCCGCCCGAGATCTTCTCCGTCACACCGCCGTATGATGGCATCGTCAACCGCGCCTACGAGACGCAGGACAAGCGGTGCGCTCCTCTGGACGCCGAGCCCAGCGAGAACAGGCAGGGCTTCGGCCGGAAGCACGCTGATGGTCCGCTTCCTGCGGGAAACCGGCTTAACGTGACGGCCGGACGGAAGAGGCAGATCCTGAAGAACATCACCATCTTCCTCTTCATGTGCAACGTCTCGGTAAGAAGCGCAGCCAAACGTGCCTTTACACACATAAGAAAATACACATGCTGTATTATATCATAATTAAGACATAAACAGTCAAAATTATGACATACTGTCATAATTATGACTTAGTATGTCATAATATTGACTTTTATCTCAATTATGATTTAGTGTCATAATTTCAACTTTTATCTCATAATTGTGATTGTCATAATTTTGACTTTCTATCCCATAATTATGATGGTAATAATTTTGACTTTTACCTCATAGTTATGACTTTGTATGTCATAAGTTTTACTTTTTATCTCATAAATATGACGTAGTGTCATAATTTTGACTATCTCATAATTATGATGTAGTGTCATAATTTTGACTTTTTATATCATAATTATGATGTAGTGTCATAATTTTGACTTTCTCAATTATGATGTAGTGTCATAATTTTGACTTTCTCAATTATGATGTAGTGTCATAATTTTGACTTTCTCAATTATGATTTAGTGTCATAATTTGGACGTTATCTCATAATTATGATTTAGTGTCATAATTTTGTCTTTTTATATCATATTTATGATGGTCATAATTTGGACTTTTTATATCATAATTATGATGTAGTGTCATAATTTGGACTTTTTATCTCAATTATGATTTAGTGTCATAATTTGGACTTATCTCATATTTATGATGGTCATATATTTGACTTTTTATATCAATTATGATTTAGTGTCATAATTTGGACTTTCTCAATTATGATTTAATGTCATAATTTGGACGTTATCTCAATTATGATTTAGTGTCATAATTTGGACGATATCTCATAATTATGACTTAGTGTCATAATTTGGACTTTTTATCTCATAATTATGATGTAGTGTCATAATTTGGACTTTTTATCTCAATTATGATGTAGTGTCATAATTTGGACTTTTTATATCATAATTATGATGTAGTTTCATAATTTGGATTTTTTATCTCATAATTATGATGTAGTGTCATAATTTGGACTTTTTATCTCATAATTATGATGTAGTGTCATAATTTGGACTTTTTATCTCAATTATGATGTAGTGTCATAATTTGGACTTTTTATATCATAATTATGATGTAGTGTCATAATTTGGACTTTCTCAATTATGATTTAGTGTCATAATTTGGACTTTTTATCTCAATTATGATTTAGTGTCATAATTTGGACGTTATCTCATAATTATGATTTAGTGTCATAATTTGGACTTTTTATCTCAATTATGATTTAGTGTCATAATTTGGACGTTATCTCATAATTATGATGTAGTGTCATAATTTGGACTTTTTATCTCAATTATGATTGTCATAATTTGGACTTTCTCAATTATGATTTAGTGTCATAATTTGGACTTTTTATCTCAATTATGATTTAGTGTCATAATTTGGACTTTTTATATCATAATTATGATGTAGTTTCATAATTTGGATTTTTTATCTCATAATTATGATGTAGTGTCATAATTTGGACTTTTTATCTCATAATTATGATGTAGTGTCATAATTTGGACTTTTTATCTCAATTATGATGTAGTGTCATAATTTGGACTTTTTATATCATAATTATGATGTAGTGTCATAATTTGGACTTTCTCAATTATGATTTAGTGTCATAATTTGGACTTTTTATCTCAATTATGATTTAGTGTCATAATTTGGACGTTATCTCATAATTATGATTTAGTGTCATAATTTGGACTTTTTATCTCAATTATGATTTAGTGTCATAATTTGGACGTTATCTCATAATTATGATGTAGTGTCATAATTTGGACTTTTTATCTCAATTATGATTGTCATAATTTGGACTTTCTCAATTATGATTTAGTGTCATAATTTGGACGTTATCTCATAATTATGATTGTCATAATTTTGTATTTTTATCTCATAATTATGATTGTCATAATTTTGTATTTTTATCTCATAATTATGATGTAGTGTCATAATTTGGACTTTTTATATCATAATTATGATGTAGTGTCATAATTTGGACTTTTTATATCATAATTATGATATAGTGTCATAATTTGGACTTTTTATCTCAATTATGATTTAGTGTCATAATTTCGACTCTTATCTCATAATTATGATTTAGTGTCATAATTTGGACTCTTATCTCATAATTATGATTTAGTGTCATAATTTTGTATTTTTATATCATATTTATGATGGTCATAATTTTGACTGTTTATATCATATTTATGATGGTCACAATTTGGACTTTTTATATCATAATTATGATGTAGTGTCATAATTTGGACTTTTTATCTCATAATTATGATTTAGTGTCATAATTTTGACTTTTTATCTCATAATTATGATTTAGTGTCATAATTTGGACTTTTTATCTCAATTATGATTGTGTCATAATTTGGACTTTCTCAATTATGATTGTGTCATAATTTGGACGTTATCTCAGAATTATGATTTAGTGTCATAATTTGGACTTTTTATCTCAATTATGATTTAGTGTCATAATTTGGACTTTTTATCTCATTTATGATTTAGTGTCATAATTTGGACTCTTATATCATAATTATGATTTAGTGTCATAATTTGGACTTTTTATCTCAATTATGATTGTCATAATTTTGTATTTTTATCTAATATTTATGATGTAGTGTCATAATTTGGACTTTTTATATCGTAATTATGATTTAGTGTCATAATTTGGACGTAATCTCATAATTATGATTTAGTGTCATAATTTTGACTATCTCAATTATGATTTAGTGTCATAATTTGGATGTTATCTCATAATTATGATGTAGTGTCATAATTTTGACTTTTATCTCATAATTATGATGTAGTGTCATAATTTGGACTTTTTATCTCAATTATGATTTAGTGTCATAATTTGGACTTTTTATCTCATTTATGATTTAGTGTCATAATTTGGACTCTTATATCATAATTATGATTTAGTGTCATAATTTGGACTTTTTATCTCAATTATGATTGTCATAATTTTGTATTTTTATCTAATATTTATGATGTAGTGTCATAATTTGGACTTTTTATATCGTAATTATGACGTAGTGTCATAATTTGGACTTTTTATATCATAATTATGATTTAGTGTCATAATTTGGACTTTTTATCTCAATTATGATTTAGTGTCATAATTTGGACTTTTTATCTCAATTATGATTTAGTGTCATAATTTTGACTTTTTATCTCATATTTATGATGGTCATAATTTGGACTTTTTATATCATAATTATGATGTAGTGTCATAATTTGGACTTTTAATCTCAATTATGATTTAGTGTCATAATTTTCACTTTATCTCAATTATGATTTAGTGTCATAATTTGGACTTTTTATCTCAATTATGATTGTGTCATAATTTGGACTTTTTGTATCATATTTATGATGGTCATAATTTGGACTTTTTATCTCATAATTATGATGTAGTGTCATATTTTTGACTTTTTATCTCAATTATGATTGTGTCATAATTTTGACTTTTTATCTCAATTATGATTTAGTGTCATAATTTGGACGTTATCTCATAATTATGATGTAGTGTCATAATTTGGACTTTTTATCTCAATTATGATTGTGTCATAATTTTGACTTTTTATCTCAATTATGATTGTGTCATAATGTTGACTTTTTATCTCAATTATGATTTCGTGTCATAATTTGGACTTTATCTCAATTATGATTTAGTGTTATAATTTGGACTTTTTATCTCGATTATGTTTTAGTGTCATAATTTTGACTTTTATCTCATAATTATGATTGTCATAATTTAGTATTTTTATATCATATTTATGATGGTCATAATTTGGACTTTTTATCTCAATTATGTTTTAGTGTCATAATTTTGACTTTTTATCTCAATTATGTTTTAGTGTCATAATTTGGACTTTTATCTCATAATTATGATTGTCATAATTTAGTATTTTTATATCATATTTATGATGGTCATATATTTGACTTTTTATATCAATTATGATTTAGTGTCATAATTTGGACTTATTATCTCATAATTATGATTTAGTGTCATAATTTGGACTTTTTATATCATAATTATGATGTAGTGTCATTTGGACTATTTATCTCATAATTATGATTGTCATAATTTTGTATTTTTATATCATATTTATGATGGTCATAATTTGGACTTTTTATATCATATTTATGATGGACATAATTTGGACTTTTTATATCATAATTATGATGTAGTGTCATAATTTGGACTTTCTCAATTATGATTTAGTGTCATAATTTGGACGTTATCTCAATTATGATTTAGTGTCATAATTTGGATGTTATCTCATAATTATGATGTAGTGTCATAATTTTGACTTTTATCTCATAATTATGATGTAGTGTCATAATTTGGACTTTTTATCTCAATTATGATTTAGTGTCATAATTTGGACTTTTTATCTCATTTATGATTTAGTGTCATAATTTGGACTCTTATATCATAATTATGATTTAGTGTCATAATTTGGACTTTTTATCTCAATTATGATTGTCATAATTTTGTATTTTTATCTAATATTTATGATGTAGTGTCATAATTTGGACTTTTTATATCGTAATTATGACGTAGTGTCATAATTTGGACTTTTTATATCATAATTATGATTTAGTGTCATAATTTGGACTTTTTATCTCAATTATGATTTAGTGTCATAATTTGGACTTTTTATCTCAATTATGATTTAGTGTCATAATTTGGACTTTTTATCTCATATTTATGATGGTCATAATTTGGACTTTTTATATCATAATTATGATGTAGTGTCATAATTTGGACTTTTAATCTCAATTATGATTTAGTGTCATAATTTTCACTTTATCTCAATTATGATTTAGTGTCATAATTTGGACTTTTTATCTCAATTATGATTGTGTCATAATTTGGACTTTTTGTATCATATTTATGATGGTCATAATTTGGACTTTTTGTATCATATTTATAATGGTCATAATTTGGACTTTTTATCTCATAATTATGATGTAGTGTCATATTTTGGACTTTTTATCTCAATTATGATTGTGTCATAATTTTGACTTTTTATCTCAATTATGATTTAGTGTCATAATTTGGACGTTATCTCATAATTATGATGTAGTGTCATAATTTGGACTTTTTATCTCAATTATGATTGTGTCATAATTTTGACTTTTTATCTCAATTATGATTGTGTCATAATGTTGACTTTTTATCTCAATTATGATTTAGTGTCATAATTTGGACGTTATCTCATAATTATGATTTCGTGTCATAATTTGGACTTTATCTCAATTATGATTTAGTGTTATAATTTGGACTTTTTATCTCGATTATGTTTTAGTGTCATAATTTTGACTTTTATCTCATAATTATGATTGTCATAATTTAGTATTTTTATATCATATTTATGATGGTCATAATTTGGACTTTTTATCTCAATTATGTTTTAGTGTCATAATTTTGACTTTTTATCTCAATTATGTTTTAGTGTCATAATTTGGACTTTTATCTCATAATTATGATTGTCATAATTTAGTATTTTTATATCATATTTATGATGGTCATATATTTGACTTTTTATATCAATTATGATTTAGTGTCATAATTTGGACTTATTATCTCATAATTATGATTTAGTGTCATAATTTGGACTTTTTATATCATAATTATGATGTAGTGTCATTTGGACTTTTTATCTCATAATTATGATTGTCATAATTTTGTATTTTTATATCATATTTATGATGGTCATAATTTGGACTTTTTATCTCAATTATGATTTAGTGTCAAAATTTGGACGTTATCTCATAATTATGATGTAGTGTCATAATTTGGACTTTTTATCTCAATTATGATTGTCATAATTTGGACGTTATCTCATAATTATGATTTAGTGTCATAATTTTGACTTTATCTCAATTATGATTTAGTGTCATAATTTGGACTTTTTATCTCAATTATGATTTAGTGTCATAATTTTGTATTTTTATATCATATTTATGATGGTCATAATTTGGACTTTTTATATCATATTTATGATGGACATAATTTGGACTTTTTATATCATAATTATGATGTAGTGTCATAATTTGGACTTTCTCAATTATGATTTAGTGTCATAATTTGGACGTTATCTCAATTATGATTTAGTGTCATAATTTGGACTTTTTATATCATAATTATGATGTAGTTTCATAATTTGGATTTTTTATCTCATAATTATGATGTAGTGTCATAATTTGGACTTTTTATCTCAATTATGATGTAGTGTCATAATTTGGACTTTTTATCTCAATTATGATTTAGTGTCATAATTTGGACTTTTTATCTCATAATTATGATGTAGTGTCATAATTTGGACTTTTTATCTCAATTATGATGTAGTGTCATAATTTGGATTTTTTATCTCATAATTATGATGCAGTGTCATAATTTGGACTTTTTATCTCATAATTATGATGTAGTGTCATAATTTGGACTTTTTATCTCAATTATGATGTAGTGTCATAATTTGGACTTTTTATATCATAATTATGATGTAGTGTCATAATTTGGACTTTTTATCTCAATTATGATGTAGTGTCATAATTTGGACTTTTTATATCATAATTATGATGTAGTGTCATAATTTGGACTTTTTATCTCAATTATGATTTAGTGTCATAATTTGGACTTTTTATCTCAATTATGATTTAGTGTCATAATTTGGACGTTATCTCATAATTATGATTTAGTGTCATAATTTGGACTTTTTATCTCAATTATGATTTAGTGTCATAATTTGGACGTTATCTCATAATTATGATGTAGTGTCATAATTTGGACTTTTTATCTCAATTATGATTGTCATAATTTGGACTTTCTCAATTATGATTTAGTGTCATAATTTGGACTTTTTATCTCAATTATGATTTAGTGTCATAATTTGGACTTTTTATATCATAATTATGATGTAGTTTCATAATTTGGATTTTTTATCTCATAATTATGATGTAGTGTCATAATTTGGACTTTTTATCTCATAATTATGATGTAGTGTCATAATTTGGACTTTTTATCTCAATTATGATGTAGTGTCATAATTTGGACTTTTTATATCATAATTATGATGTAGTGTCATAATTTGGACTTTCTCAATTATGATTTAGTGTCATAATTTGGACTTTTTATCTCAATTATGATTTAGTGTCATAATTTGGACGTTATCTCATAATTATGATTTAGTGTCATAATTTGGACTTTTTATCTCAATTATGATTTAGTGTAATAATTTGGACGTTATCTCATAATTATGATGTAGTGTCATAATTTGGACTTTTTATCTCAATTATGATTGTCATAATTTGGACTTTCTCAATTATGATTTAGTGTCATAATTTGGACGTTATCTCATAATTATGATTGTCATAATTTTGTATTTTTATCTCATAATTATGATTGTCATAATTTTGTATTTTTATCTCATAATTATGATGTAGTGTCATAATTTGGACTTTTTATATCATAATTATGATTTAGTGTCTTAATTTTGACTTTTTATCTCAATTATGATTTAGTGTCATAATTTGGACTTTTTATATCATAATTATGATGTAGTGTCATAATTTGGACTTTTTATATCATAATTATGATATAGTGTCATAATTTGGACTTTTTATCTCAATTATGATTTAGTGTCATAATTTCGACTCTTATCTCATAATTATGATTTAGTGTCATAATTTGGACTCTTATCTCATAATTATGATTTAGTGTCATAATTTTGTATTTTTATATCATATTTATGATGGTCATAATTTTGACTGTTTATATCATATTTATGATGGTCACAATTTGGACTTTTTATATCATAATTATGATGTAGTGTCATAATTTGGACTTTTTATCTCATAATTATGATTTAGTGTCATAATTTTGACTTTTTATCTCAATTATGATTTAGTGTCATAATTTGGACGTTATCTCATAATTATGATTTAGTTTCATAATTTGGACGTTATCTCATAATTATGATGTAGTCATAATTTGGACTTTTTATCTCAATTATGATTGTCATAATTTTGACTATCTCAATTATGATTTAGTGTCATAATTTGGACTCTTATATCATAATTATGATGTAGTGTCATAATTTGGACTTTTTATATCATAATTATGATTTAGTGTCATAATTTGGAATTTTTATATCATAATTATGATGTAGTATCATAATTTGGAATTTTTATATCATAATTATGATGTAGTGTCATAATTTGGACTTTTTATATCATAATTATGATGTAGTGTCATAATTTGGACTTTTTATATCATAATTATGATTTAGTGTTATAATTTGGACTTTTTATATCATAATTATGATGTAGTGTCATAATTTGGACTTTTAATCTCAATTATGATTTAGTGTCATAATTTTGACTATTTCAATTATGATTTACTGTCATAATTTGGACTTTCTATCTCAATTATGATTTAGTGTCATAATTTGGACTTATTATCTCATATTTATGATGGTCATAATTTTGACTTTTTATATTATAATTATGATGTCATAATTTTGACTTTTATCTCATAATTATGATGTAGTGTCATAATTTGGACTTTTTATCTCAATTATGATTTAGTGTCATAATTTGGACTTTTTATCTCAATTATGATTGTAATAATTTGGACTTTTTATCATATTTATGATGGTCATAATTTTAACTTTTTATATCATAATTATGATGGTCATAATTTGGACTTTTTATATCATAATTATGATGTAGTGTCATAATTTGGACTTTTAATCTCATAATTATGATTTAGTGTCATAATTTGGACTTTTTATCTCAATTATGATTGTGTCATAATTTGGACTTATCTCATAATTATGATTGTCATAATTTTGTATTTTTATATCATATTTATGATGGTCATAATTTGGACTTTTTATCTCAATTATGATTTAGTGTCATAATTTGGACGTTATCTCATAATTATGATTTAGTTTCATAATTTGGACGTTATCTCATAATTATGATGTAGTCATAATTTGGACTTTTTATCTCAATTATGATTGTCATAATTTTTGACTATCACAATTATGATTTCGTGTCATAATTTGGACTATCTCAATGATGATTTAGTGTCATAATTTGGACTCTTATATCATAATTATGATGTAGTGTCATAATTTGGACTTTTTATATCATAATTATGATTTAGTGTCATAATTTGGAATTTTTATATCATAATTATGATGTAGTATCATAATTTGGACTTTTTATATCATAATTATGATGTAGTGTCATAATTTGGACTTTTAATCTCAATTATGATTTAGTGTCATAATTTGGACTTATTATCTCATATTTATGATGGTCATAATTTTGACTTTTTATATTATAATTATGATGTCATAATTTTGACTTTTATCTCATAATTATGATGTAGTGTCATAATTTGGACTCTTTATCTCAATTATGATTTAGTGTCATAATTTGGACTTTTTATTTCAATTATGATTGTAATAATTTGGACTTTTTATCATATTTATGATGGTCATAATTTTGACTTTTTATATCATAATTATGATGTCATAATTTAGACTTTTTATCTCAATTACGTAGTCATAATTTTGACTTTCATCTTATAATTATAATTTCGTATGTTATAATTTTGACTTTTTATCTCAATTATGATTTAGTGTCATAATTTTGTCTTTTATCTCATAATTATGATGTAATTTCATAAGTTTGACTTTTATCTCATAATTATGATGTAGTGTCATAATTTTGACTTTTTATATCATAATTATGATGTAGTGTCATAATTTTTACTTTTTATCTCAATTATGATTTAGTGTCATAATTTGGACTTTCTATCTCAATTATGATTTAGTGTCATAATTTGGACTTATTATCTCATATTTATGATGGTCATAATTTTGACTTTTTATATCATATTTATGATGGTCATAATTTGGACTTTTTATCTCAATTATGATTAAGTGTCATAATTTGGACTTTTTATATCATAATTATGATGTAGTGTCATAATTTGGACTTTTTATATCATAATTATGATGTAGTGTCATAATTTGGACTTTTTATCTCAATTATGATTTAGTGTCATAATTTGGACTTTTTATCTCGATTATGATTTAGTGTCATAATTTGGACTCTTATCTCATAATTATGATTTAGTGTCATAATTTTGTATTTTTATATCATATTTATGATGATCATAATTTGGACTTTTTATATCATATTTATGATGGTCATAATTTGGACTTTTTATATCATAATTATGATGTAGTGTCATAATTTGGACTTTTAATCTCATAATTATGATTTAGTGTCATAATTTGGACTTTTTATCGCATAATTATGTTTTAGTGTCATAATTTGGACTTTTTATCTCAATTATGATGTAGTGTCATAATTTGGACTTTTTATATCATAATTATGATGTAGTGTCATAATTTGGACTTTTAATCTCATAATTATGATTTAGTGTCATAATTTGGACTTTTTATCTCAATTATGATTGTGTCATAATTTGGACTTTTTATCTCAATTATGATTGTGTCATAAATTGGACTTTCTCAATTATGATTGTGTCATAATTCGGATGTTATCTCAGAATTATGATTTAGTGTCATAATTTGGACTTTTTATCTCAATTATGATTGTGTCATAATTTGGACTCTTATCTCATAATTATGATTGTCATAATTTTGTATTTTTATATCATATTTATGATTTTCATAATTTGGACTTTTTATCTCAATTATGATTGTCATAATTTGGACTTTTTATCTCAATTATGATTTAGTGTCATAATTTGGAATTTTTATATCATAATTATGATGTAGTATCATAATTTGGAATTTTTATATCATAATTATGATGTAGTATCATAATTTGGACTTTTAATCTCAATTATGATTTAGTGTCATAATTTGGACTCTTATATCATAATTATGATGTAGTGTCATAATTTGGACTTTTTTATATCATAATTATGATTTAGTGTCATAATTTGGACTTTTTATATCATAATTATGATGTAGTGTCATAATTTGGACTTTTTATATCATAATTATGATGTAGTGTCATAATTTGGACTTTTAATCTCAATTATGATTTAGTGTCATAATTTGGACTTTTTATCTCAATTATGATTGTAATAATTTGGACTTATCATATTTATGATGGTCATAATTTTGACTTTTTATATCATAATTATGATGTCATAATTTAGACTTTTTATCTCAATTACGTAGTCATAATTTTGACTTTCATCTTATAATTATAATTTCGTATGTTATAATTTTGACTTTTTATCTCAATTATGATTTAGTGTCATAATTTTGTCTTTTATCTCATAATTATGATGTAATTTTTATAAGTTTGACTTTTATCTCATATTTATGATGGTCATAATTTTGACTTTTTATATCATAATTATGATGTAGTGTCATAATTTTTACTTTTTATCTCAATTATGATTTAGTGTCATAATTTGGACTTTCTATCTCAATTATGATTTAGTGTCATAATTTGGACTTATTATCTCATATTTATGATGGTCATAATTTTTACTTTTTATATTATAATTATGATGTCATAATTTTGACTTTTATCTCATAATTATGATGTAGTGTCATAATTTGGACTTTTTATCTCAATTATGATTTAGTGTCATAATTTGGACTTTTTATCTCAATTATGATTGTAATAATTTGGACTTTTTATCATATTTATGATGTCATAATTTAGACTTTTTATTTCAATTACGTAGTCATAATTTTGACTTTCATCTTATAATTATAATTTCGTATGTTATAATTTTGACTTTTTATCTCAATTATGATTTAGTGTCATAATTTTGTCTTTTATCTCATAATTATGATGTAATTTCATAAGTTTGACTTTTATCTCATAATTATGATGTAGTGTCATAATTTGGACTTTTTATCTCAATTATGATTGTGTCATAATTTGGACTTTCTCAATTATGATTTAGTGTCATAATTTGGACGTTATCTCATAATTATGATTTAGTGTCATAATTTGACTTTATCTTAATTATGATTTAGTGTCATAATTTTGACTATCTCATAATTATGATTGTCATAATTTTGTATTTTTATCTCATATTTATGATGGTCATAATTTGGACTTTTTATATAATAATTATGATATAGTGTCATAATTTGGACTTTTTATCTCAATTATGATTTAGTGTCATAATTTGGACTTATTATCTCATATTTATGATGGTCATAATTTTGACTTTTTATATCATAATTATGATGTCATAATTTTGACTTTTATCTCAATTATGATTTAGTGTCATAATTTGGACTTATTATCTCATATTTATGATGGTCATAATTTTTACTTTTTATATTATAATTATGATGTCATAATTTTGACTTTTATCTCATAATTATGATGTAGTGTCATAATTTGGACTTTTTATCTCAATTATGATTTAGTGTCATAATTTGGACCTTTTATCTCAATTATGATTTAGTGTCATAATTTGGACTTTTTATCTCAATTATGATTGTAATAATTTGGACTTTTCATTTCATATTTATGATGGTCATAATTTTGACTTTTTATATAGTAATGATGTCATAATTTTGATTTTTTATCTCAATTACGTAGTCATAATTTTGACTTTCATCTTATAATTATAATTTCGTATGTTATAATTTTGACTTTTTATCTCAATTATGATTTAGTGTCATAATTTTGTCTTTTATCTCATAATTATGATGTAATTTCATAAGTTTGACTTTTATCTCATAATTATGATGTAGTGTCATAATTTGGACTTTCTCAATTATGATTTAGTGTCATAATTTGGACGTTATCTCATAATTATGATTTATTTATCTCAATTATGATTGTCATAATTTGGACTTTCTCAATTATGATTTAGTGTCATAATTTGGACGTTATCTCATAATTATGATTTAGTGTCATAATTTTGACTTCATCTCAATTATGATTTACTGTCATAATTTTGACTATCTCATATTTATGATGGTCATAATTTTGACTTTTTATATCATAATTATGATGTAGTGTCATAATTTTGACTTTTTATATCATAATTATGATTTAGTGTCATAATTTGGACTTTTTATCTCAATTATGATTTAGTGTCATAATTTGGACTTTCTATCTCAATTATGATTTAGTGTCATAATTTGGACTTATTATCTCATATTTATGATGGTCATAATTTGGACTCTTATATCATAATTATGATGGAGTGTCATAATTTGGACTTTTTATCTCAATTATGATTTAGTGTCATAATTTGGACTTTTTATCTCAATTATGATTGTAATAATTTGGACTTTTTATCATATTTATGATGGTCATAATTTTGACTTTTTATCTCAATTACGTAGTCATAATTTTGACTTTCATCTCATAATTATAATTTCGTATGTTATAATTTTGACTTTTTATCTCAATTATGATTTAGTGTCATAATTTTGTCTTTTATCTCATAATTATGATGTAATTTCATAAGTTTGACTTTTATCTCATAATTATGATGTAGTGTCATAATTTTGACTTTTTTTATCAATTATGATTTAGTGTCATAATTTGGACGTTATCTCATAATTATGATTTAGTGTCATAATTTGGAAGTTATCTCATAATTATGATTGTCATAATTTTGTATTTTTATTTCATATTTATGATGGTCATAATTTGGACTTTTTATATAATAATTATGATATAGTGTCATAATTTGGACTTTTTATCTCAATTATGATTTAGTGTCATAATTTTGACTTTTTATCTCAATTATGATTTAGTGTCATAATTTGGACTTTATCTCAATTATGATTTAGTGTCATAATTTGGACTTATTATCTCATATTTATGATGGTCATAATTTTGACTTTTTATATCATAATTATGATGTCATCATTTTGACTTTTATCTCATAATTATAATTTAGTGTCAATTTGGACTTTTTATCTCAATTATGATTTAGTGTCATAATTTTGACTTTTTATCTCAATTATGATTGTAATAATTTGGACTTTTTATCTCAATTATGATTGTAATAATTTGGACTTTTTATCTCATATTTATGATGGTCATAATTTTGACTTTTTATATCATAATTATGATGTCATAATTTTGACTTTTTATCTCAATTACGTAGTCATAATTTTGACTTTCATCTTATAATAATTTTGTATGTTATAATTTTGTCTTTTATCTCATAATTATGATGTAGTGTCATAATTTTGACTTTTTTATCAATTATGATGTAGTGTCATAATTTTGACGTTATCTCATAATTATGATTTAGTGTCATAATTTGGACTTTTTATCTCAATTATGATTGTGTCATAATTTGGACTTTCTCAATTATGATTTAGTGTCATAATTTGGACGTTATATCATAATTATTATTTAGTGTCATAATTTTGACTTCATCTCAATTATGATTTAGTGTCATAATTTTGACTATCTCATAATTATGATTGTCATAATTTTGTATTTTTATCTCATATTTATGATGGTCATAATTTTGACTTTTTATATAATAATTGTGATATAGTGTCATAATTTGGACTTTTTATCTCAATTATGATTTAGTGTCATAATTTGGACTTTTTATCTCAATTATGATTTAGTGTCATAATTTGGACTCTTACATCATAATTATGATTTAGTGTCATAATTTGGACTTTTTATCTCAATTATGATTTAGTGTCATAATTTGGACTCTTATATCCTAATTATGATGTAGTGTGTCATAATTTGGACTCTTATATCATAATTATGATGTAGTGTCATAATTTGGACTTTTTATATCATAATTATGATTTAGTGTCATAATTTGGAATTTTTATATCATAATTATGATGTAGTATCATAATTTGGAATTTTTATATCATAATTATGATGTAGTGTCATAATTTTGACTTTTTATATCATAATTATGATGTAGTGTCATAATTTGGACTTTTAATCTCAATTATGATTTAGTGTCATAATTTGGACTCTTATATCATAATTATGATGTAGTGTCATAATTTGGACTTTTTATATAATAATTATGATTTAGTGTCATAATTTGGAATTTTTATATCATAATTATGATGTAGTGTCATAATTTGGACTTTTTATATCATAATTATGATTTAGTGTCATAATTTGGACTTTTTATCTCAATTATGATTTAGTGTCATAATTTGGACTTTCTATCTCAATTATGATTTAGTGTCATAATTTGGACTTATTATCTCATATTTATGATGGTCATAATTTTGACTTTTTATATCATAATTATGATGTCATAATTTTGACTTTTATCTCAATTATGATTTAGTGTCATAATTTGGACTTTCTATCTCAATTATGATTTAGTGTCATAATTTGGACTTTTTATCTCAATTATGATTGTAATAATTTGGACTTTTTATCATATTTATGATGGTCATAATTTTGACTTTTTATCTCAATTACGTAGTCATAATTTTGACTTTCATCTCATAATTATAATTTCGTATGTTATAATTTTGACTTTTTATCTCAATTATGATTTAGTGTCATAATTTTGTCTTTTATCTCATAATTATGATGTAATTTCATAAGTTTGACTTTTATCTCATAATTATGATGTAGTGTCATAATTTTGACTTTTTTTATCAATTATGATTTAGTGTCATAATTTGGACGTTATCTCATAATTATGATTTAGTGTCATAATTTGGAAGTTATCTCATAATTATGATTGTCATAATTTTGTATTTTTATTTCATATTTATGATGGTCATAATTTGGACTTTTTATATAATAATTATGATATAGTGTCATAATTTGGACTTTTTATCTCAATTATGATTTAGTGTCATAATTTTGACTTTTTATCTCAATTATGATTGTAATAATTTGGACTTTTTATCTCAATTATGATTGTAATAATTTGGACTTTTTATCTCATATTTATGATGGTCATAATTTTGACTTTTTATATCATAATTATGATGTCATAATTTTGACTTTTTATCTCAATTACGTAGTCATAATTTTGACTTTCATCTTATAATAATTTTGTATGTTATAATTTTGTCTTTTATCTCATAATTATGATGTAGTGTCATAATTTTGACTTTTTTATCAATTATGATGTAGTGTCATAATTTTGACGTTATCTCATAATTATGATTTAGTGTCATAATTTGGACTTTTTATCTCAATTATGATTGTGTCATAATTTGGACTTTCTCAATTATGATTTAGTGTCATAATTTGGACGTTATATCATAATTATTATTTAGTGTCATAATTTTGACTTCATCTCAATTATGATTTAGTGTCATAATTTTGACTATCTCATAATTATGATTGTCATAATTTTGTATTTTTATCTCATATTTATGATGGTCATAATTTTGACTTTTTATATAATAATTGTGATATAGTGTCATAATTTGGACTTTTTATCTCAATTATGATTTAGTGTCATAATTTGGACTTTTTATCTCAATTATGATTTAGTGTCATAATTTGGACTCTTACATCATAATTATGATTTAGTGTCATAATTTGGACTTTTTATCTCAATTATGATTTAGTGTCATAATTTGGACTCTTATATCATAATTATGATGTAGTGTCATAATTTGGACTTTTTATATCATAATTATGATTTAGTGTCATAATTTGGAATTTTTATATCATAATTATGATGTAGTATCATAATTTGGAATTTTTATATCATAATTATGATGTAGTGTCATAATTTTGACTTTTTATATCATAATTATGATGTAGTGTCATAATTTGGACTTTTAATCTCAATTATGATTTAGTGTCATAATTTGGACTCTTATATCATAATTATGATGTAGTGTCATAATTTGGACTTTTTATATAATAATTATGATTTAGTGTCATAATTTGGAATTTTTATATCATAATTATGATGTAGTGTCATAATTTGGACTTTTTATATCATAATTATGATTTAGTGTCATAATTTGGACTTTTTATCTCAATTATGATTTAGTGTCATAATTTGGACTTTCTATCTCAATTATGATTTAGTGTCATAATTTGGACTTATTATCTCATATTTATGATGGTCATAATTTTGACTTTTTATATCATAATTATGATGTCATAATTTTGACTTTTATCTCAATTATGATTTAGTGTCATAATTTGGACTTTCTATCTCAATTATGATTTAGTGTCATAATTTGGACTTATTATCTCATATTTATGATGGTCATAATTTTTACTTTTTATATTATAATTATGATGTCATAATTTGGACTTTTTATCTCAATTATGATTTAGTGTCATAATTTGGACTTTTTATCTCAATTATGATTGTAATAATTTGGACTTTTTATCATATTTATGATGGTCATAATTTTGACTTTTTATATCATAATTATGATGTCATAATTTAGACTTTTTATTTCAATTACGTAGTCATAATTTTGACTTTCATCTTATAATTATAATTTCGTATGTTATAATTTTGACTTTTTATCTCAATTATGATTTAGTGTCATAATTTTGTCTTTTATCTCATAATTATGATGTAATTTCATAAGTTTGACTTTTATCTCATAATTATGATGTAGTGTCATAATTTGGACTTTTTATCTCAATTATGATTGTGTCATAATTTGGACTTTCTCAATTATGATTTAGTGTCATAATTTGGACGTTATCTCATAATTATGATTTAGTGTCATAATTTTGACTTTATCTTAATTATGATTTAGTGTCATAATTTTGACTATCTCATAATTATGATTGTCATAATTTTGTATTTTTATCTCATATTTATGATGGTCATAATTTGGACTTTTTATCTCAATTATGATTTAGTGTCATAATTTGGACTTATTATCTCATATTTATGATGGTCATAATTTTGACTTTTTATATCATAATTATGATGTCATAATTTTGACTTTTATCTCATAATTATGATGTAGTGTCATAATTTGGACTTTTTATATCATAATTATGATTTAGTGTCATAATTTGGACCTTTTATCTCAATTATGATTTAGTGTCATAATTTGGACTTTTTATCTCAATTATGATTGTAATAATTTGGACTTTTCATTTCATATTTATGATGGTCATAATTTTGACTTTTTATATAGTAATGATGTCATAATTTTGACTTTTTATCTCAATTACGTAGTCATAATTTTGACTTTCATCTTATAATTATAATTTCGTATGTTATAATTTTGACTTTTTATCTCAATTATGATTTAGTGTCATAATTTTGTCTTTTATCTCATAATTATGATGTAATTTCATAAGTTTGACTTTTATCTCATAATTATGATGTAGTGTCATAATTTGGACTTTCTCAATTATGATTTAGTGTCATAATTTGGACGTTATCTCATAATTATGATTTATTTATCTCAATTATGATTGTCATAATTTGGACTTTCTCAATTATGATTTAGTGTCATAATTTGGACGTTATCTCATAATTATGATTTAGTGTCATAATTTTGACTTCATCTCAATTATGATTTAGTGTCATAATTTTGACTATCTCAATTATGATTTACTGTCATAATTTTGACTATCTCATATTTATGATGGTCATAATTTTGACTTTTTATATCATAATTATGATGTAGTGTCATAATTTTGACTTTTTATATCATAATTATGATTGTCATAATTTGGACTTTTTATCTCAATTATGATTTAGTGTCATAATTTGGACTTTCTATCTCAATTATGATTTAGTGTCATAATTTGGACTTATTATCTCATATTTATGATGGTCATAATTTGGACTTTTTATATTATAATTATGATGTCATAATTTTGACTTTTATCTCATAATTATGATGGAGTGTCATAATTTGGACTTTTTATCTCAATTATGATTTAGTGTCATAATTTGGACTTTTTATCTCAATTATGATTGTAATAATTTGCACTTTTTATCATATTTATGATGGTCATAATTTTGACTTTTTATCTCAATTACGTAGTCATAATTTTGACTTTCATCTCATAATTATAATTTCGTATGTTATAATTTTGACTTTTTATCTCAATTATGATTTAGTGTCATAATTTTGTCTTTTATCTCATAATTATGATGTAATTTCATAAGTTTGACTTTTATCTCATAATTATGATGTAGTGTCATAATTTTGACTTTTTTTATCAATTATGATTTAGTGTCATAATTTGGACGTTATCTCATAATTATGATTTAGTGTCATAATTTGGAAGTTATCTCATAATTATGATTGTCATAATTTTGTATTTTTATTTCATATTTATGATGGTCATAATTTGGACTTTTTATATAATAATTATGATATAGTGTCATAATTTGGACTTTTTATCTCAATTATGATTTAGTGTCATAATTTGGACTTATTATCTCATATTTATGATGGTCATAATTTTGACTTTTTATATCATAATTATGATGTCATCATTTTGACTTTTATCTCATAATTATGATTTAGTGTCAATTTGGACTTTTTATCTCAATTATGATTTAGTGTCATAATTTTGACTTTTTATCTCAATTATGATTGTAATAATTTGGACTTTTTATCTCAATTATGATTGTAATAATTTGGACTTTTTATCTCATATTTATGATGGTCATAATTTTGACTTTTTATATCATAATTATGATGTCATAATTTTGACTTTTTATCTCAATTACGTAGTCATAATTTTGACTTTCATCTTATAATAATTTTGTATGTTATAATTTTGTCTTTTATCTCATAATTATGATGTAGTGTCATAATTTTGACTTTTTTATCAATTATGATGTAGTGTCATAATTTTGACGTTATCTCATAATTATGATTTAGTGTCATAATTTGGACTTTTTATCTCAATTATGATTGTGTCATAATTTGGACTTTCTCAATTATGATTTAGTGTCATAATTTTGACTATCTCATAATTATGATTGTCATAATTTTGTATTTTTATCTCATATTTATGATGGTCATAATTTTGACTTTTTATATAATAATTGTGATATAGTGTCATAATTTGGACTTTTTATCTCAATTATGATTTAGTGTCATAATTTGGACTTTTTATCTCAATTATGATTTAGTGTCATAATTTGGACTCTTACATCATAATTATGATTTAGTGTCATAATTTGGACTTTTTATCTCAATTATGATTTAGTGTCATAATTTGGACTCTTATATCATAATTATGATGTAGTGTCATAATTTGGACTTTTTATATCATAATTATGATTTAGTGTCATAATTTGGAATTTTTATATCATAATTATGATGTAGTATCATAATTTGGAATTTTTATATCATAATTATGATGTAGTGTCATAATTTTGACTTTTTATATCATAATTATGATGTAGTGTCATAATTTGGACTTTTAATCTCAATTATGATTTAGTGTCATAATTTGGACTCTTATATCATAATTATGATGTAGTGTCATAATTTGGAATTTTTATATCATAATTATGATGTAGTGTCATAATTTGGACTTTTTATATCATAATTATGATTTAGTGTCATAATTTGGACTTTCTATCTCAATTATGATTTAGTGTCATAATTTGGAATTTTTATATCATAATTATGATGTAGTGTCATAATTTGGACTTTTTATATCATAATTATGATTTAGTGTCATAATTTGGACTTTTTATCTCAATTATGATTTAGTGTTATAATTTGGACTTATCTCATATTTATGATGGTCATAATTTTGACTTTTTATATCATAATTATGATGTCATAATTTTGACTTTTATCTCATAATTATGATGTAGTGTCATAATTTGGACTTTTTATATCATAATTATGATTTAGTGTCATAATTTGGACCTTTTATCTCAATTATGATTTAGTGTCATAATTTGGACTTTTTATCTCAATTATGATTGTAATAATTTGGACTTTTCATTTCATATTTATGATGGTCATAATTTTGACTTTTTATATCGTAATGATGTCATAATTTTGACTTTTTATCTCAATTACGTAGTCATAATTTTGACTTTCATCTTATAATTATAATTTCGTATGTTATAATTTTGACTTTTTATCTCAATTATAATTTAGTGTCATAATTTTGTCTTTTATCTCATAATTATGATGTAATTTCATAAGTTTGACTTTTATCTCATAATTATGATGTAGTGTCATAATTTGGAATTTTTATATCATAATTATGATGTAGTGTCATAATTTGGACTTTTTATATCATAATTATGATTTAATGTCATAATTTGGACTTTTTATCTCAATTATGATTTAGTGTCATAATTTGGACTTTTTATCTCAATTATGATTTAGTGTCATAATTTGGACTTATTATCTCATATTTATGATGGTCATAATTTTGACTTTTTATATTATAATTATGATGTCATAATTTTGACTTTTATCTCATAATTATGATGTAGTGTCATAATTTGGACTTTTTTATCTCAATTATGATTTAGTGTCATAATTTTGACTTTTTATCTCAATTATGATTTAGTGTCATAATTTGGACTTTTTTATCTCAATTATGATTGTAATAATTTGGACTTTTTATCATATTTATGATGGTCATAATTTTTACTTTTTATATCATAATTATGATATACTGTCATAATTTGGACTTTTTATCTCAATTATGATTTAGTGTCATAATTTGGACTTTTTATCTCAATTATGAATGTAATAATTTGGACTTTTCATTTCATATTTATGATGGTCATAATTTTGACTTTTTATCTCAATTACGTAGTCATAATTTTGACTTTCATCTTATAATTATAATTTCGTATGTTATAATTTTGACTTTTTATCTCAATTATGATTTAGTGTCATAATTTTGTCTTTTATCTCATAATTATGATGTAATTTCATAAGTTTGACTTTTATCTCATAATTATGATGTAGTGTCATAATTTTGACTTTTTTTATAAATTATGATTTAGTGTCATAATTTGGACGTTATCTCATAATTATGATTTAGTGTCATAATTTGGACTTCATCTCAATTATGATTTAGTGTCATAATTTTGACTATCTCATAATTATGATTGTCATAATTTTGTATTTATATCTCATATTTATGATGGTCATAATTTTGACTTTTTATATAATAATTATGATATAGTGTCATAATTTGGACTTTTTATCTCAATTATGATTTAGTGTCATAATTTTGTATTTTTATCTCATATTTATGATGGTCATAATTTTGACTTTTTATATCATAATTATGATGTCATAATTTAGACTTTTTATCTCAATTACGTAGTCATAATTTTGACTTTCATCTTATAATTATAATTTCGTATGTTATAATTTTGACTTTTTATCTCAATTATGATTTAGTGTCATAATTTTGTCTTTTATCTCATAATTATGATGTAATTTCATAAGTTTGACTTTTATCTCATAATTATGATGTAGTGTCATAATTTGGACTTTCTCAATTATGATTTAGTGTCATAATTTGGACGTTATCTCATAATTATGATTTAGTGTCATAATTTTGACTTCATCTCAATTATGATTTAGTGTCATAATTTTGACTATCTCAATTATGATTTACTGTCATAATTTTGACTATCTCATATTTATGATGGTCATAATTTTGACTTTTTATATCATAATTATGATGTAGTGTCATAATTTTGACTTTTTATATCATAATTATGATTAAGTGTCATAATTTGGACTTTTTATCTCAATTATGATTTAGTGTCATAATTTGGACTTTCTATCTCAATTATGATTTAGTGTCATAATTTGGACTTATTATCTCATATTTATGATGGTCATAATTTTGACTTTTTATATTATAATTATGATGTCATAATTTTAACTTTTATCTCATAATTATGATGGAGTGTCATAATTTGGACTTTTTATCTCAATTATGATGGTCATAATTTTGACTTTCATCTCATAATTATAATTTCGTATGTTATAATTTTGACTTTTTATCTCAATTATGATTTAGTGTCATAATTTTGTCTTTTATCTCATAATTATGATGTAATTTCATAAGTTTGACTTTTATCTCATAATTATGATGTAGTGTCATAATTTTGACTTTTTTATCAATTATGATTTAGTGTCATAAGTTTGACTTTTATCTCATAATTATGATTTAGTGTCATAATTTGGAAGTTATCTCATAATTATGATTGTCATAATTTTGTATTTTTATCTCATATTTATGATGGTCATAATTTGGACTTTTTATATAATAATTATGATATAGTGTCATAATTTGGACTTTTTATCTCAATTATGATTTAGTGTCATAATTTTGACTTTTTATCTCAATTATGATTTAGTGTCATATTTTTGACTTTATCTCAATTATGATTTAGTGTCATAATTTGGACTTATTATCTCATATTTATGATGGTCTTAATTTTGACTTTTTATATCATAATTATGATGTCATAATTTTGACTTTTATCTCATAATTATGATTTAGTGTCAATTTGGACTTTTTATCTCAATTATGATTTAGTGTCATAATTTTGACTTTTTATCTCAATTATGATTGTAATAATTTTGACTTTTTATCTCATATTTATGATGGTCATAATTTTGACTTTTTATATCATAATTATGATGTCATAATTTTGACTTTTTATCTCAATTACGTAGTCATAATTTTGACTTTCATCTTATAATAATTTTGTATGTTATAATTTTGTCTTTTATCTCATAATTATGATGTAGTGTCATAATTTTGACTTTTTTATCAATTATGATGTAGTGTCATAATTTGAACTTTCTCAATTATGATTTAGTGTCATAATTTGGACGTTATATCATAATTATTATTTAGTGTCATAATTTTGACTTCATCTCAATTATGATTTAGTGTCATAATTTTGACTATCTCATAATTATGATTGTCATAATTTTGTATTTTTATCTCATATTTATGATGGTCATAATTTTGACTTTTTATATAATAATTGTGATATAGTGTCATAATTTTGACTTTTTATCTCAATTATGATTTAGTGTCATAATTTGGACTTTTTATCTCAATTATGATTTAGTGTCATAATTTGGACTTTTTATCTCAATTATGATTTAGTGTCATAATTTGGACTCTTATATCATAATTATGATGTAGTGTCATAATTTGGACTTTTTATATCATAATTATGATTTAGTGTCATAATTTGGAATTTTTATATCATAATTATGATGTAGTGTCATAATTTGGACTTTTTATATCATAATTATGATTTAGTGTCATAATTTGGACTTTTTATCTCAATTATGATTTAGTGTCATAATTTTGACTATCTCAATTATGATTTAGTGTCATAATTTGGACTTATTATCTCATATTTATGATGGTCATAATTTTGACTTTTTATATTATAATTATGATGTCATAATTTGGACTTTTTATCTCAATTATGATTTAGTGTCATAATTTTGACTTTTTATCTCAATTATAATTTAGTGTCATAATTTTGTCTTTTATCTCATAATTATGATGTAATTTCATAAGTTTGACTTTTATCTCATAATTATGATGTAGTGTCATAATTTGGAATTTTTATATCATAATTATGATGTAGTGTCATAATTTGGACTTTTTATATCATAATTATGATTTAGTGTCATAATTTGGACTTTTTATCTCAATTATGATTTAGTGTCATAATTTGGACTTTTTATCTCAATTATGATTTAGTGTCATAATTTGGACTTATCTCATATTTATGATGGTCATAATTTTGACTTTTTATATTATAATTATGATGTCATAATTTTGACTTTTATCTCATAATTATGATGTAATTTCATAAGTTTGACTTTTATCTCATAATTATGATGTAGTGTCATAATTTGGAATTTTTATATCATAATTATGATGTAGTGTCATAATTTGGACTTTTTTATCTCAATTATGATTTAGTGTCATAATTTTGACTTTTTATCTCAATTATGATTTAGTGTCATAATTTGGACTTTTTTATCTCAATTATGATTGTAATAATTTGGACTTTTTATCATATTTATGATGGTCATAATTTTTACTTTTTATATCATAATTATGATGTCATAATTTAGACTTTTTATCTCAATTACGTAGTCATAATTTTGACTTTCATCTTATAATTATAATTTCGTATGTTATAATTTTGACTTTTTATCTCAATTATGATTTAGTGTCATAATTTTGTCTTTTATCTCATAATTATGATGTAATTTCATAAGTTTGACTTTTATCTCATAATTATGATGTAGTGTCATAATTTGGACTTTCTCAATTATGATTTAGTGTCATAATTTGGACGTTATCTCATAATTATGATTTATTTATCTCAATTATGATTGTCATAATTTGGACTTTCTCAATTATGATTTAGTGTCATAATTTGGACGTTATCTCATAATTATGATTTAGTGTCATAATTTTGACTTCATCTCAATTATGATTTAGTGTCATAATTTTGACTATCTCAATTATGATTTAGTGTCATAATTTGGACTTTCTATCTCAATTATGATTTAGTGTCATAATTTGGACTTATTATCTCATATTTATGATGGTCATAATTTTGACTTTTTATATTATAATTATGATGTCATAATTTTAACTTTTATCTCATAATTATGATGGAGTGTCATAATTTGGACTTTTTATCTCAATTATGATTTAGTGTCATAATTTGGACTTTTTATCTCAATTATGATGGTCATAATTTTGACTTTTTATCTCAATTACGTAGTCATAATTTTGACTTTCATCTCATAATTATAATTTCGTATGTTATAATTTTGACTTTTTATCTCAATTATGATTTAGTGTCATAATTTTGTCTTTTATCTCATAATTATGATGTAATTTCATAAGTTTGACTTTTATCTCATAATTATGATGTAGTGTCATAATTTTGACTTTTTTATCAATTATGATTTAGTGTCATAAGTTTGACTTTTATCTCATAATTATGATTTAGTGTCATAATTTGGAAGTTATCTCATAATTATGATTGTCATAATTTTGTATTTTTATCTCATATTTATGATGGTCATAATTTGGACTTTTTATATAATAATTATGATATAGTGTCATAATTTGGACTTTTTTATCTCAATTATGATTTAGTGTCATAATTTTGACTTTTTATCTCAATTATGATTTAGTGTCATAATTTGGACTTATTATCTCATATTTATGATGGTCTTAATTTTGACTTTTTATATCATAATTATGATGTCATAATTTTGACTTTTATCTCATAATTATGATTTAGTGTCAATTTGGACTTTTTATCTCAATTATGATTTAGTGTCATAATTTTGACTTTTTATCTCAATTATGATTGTAATAATTTTGACTTTTTATCTCATATTTATGATGGTCATAATTTTGACTTTTTATATCATAATTATGATGTCATAATTTTGACTTTTTATCTCAATTACGTAGTCATAATTTTGACTTTCATCTTATAATAATTTTGTATGTTATAATTTTGTCTTTTATCTCATAATTATGATGTAGTGTCATAATTTTGACTTTTTTATCAATTATGATGTAGTGTCATAATTTGAACTTTCTCAATTATGATTTAGTGTCATAATTTGGACGTTATATCATAATTATTATTTAGTGTCATAATTTTGACTTCATCTCAATTATGATTTAGTGTCATAATTTTGACTATCTCATAATTATGATTGTCATAATTTTGTATTTTTATCTCATATTTATGATGGTCATAATTTTGACTTTTTATATAATAATTGTGATATAGTGTCATAATTTTGACTTTTTATCTCAATTATGATTTAGTGTCATAATTTGGACTTTTTATCTCAATTATGATTTAGTGTCATAATTTGGACTTTTTATCTCAATTATGATTTAGTGTCATAATTTGGACTCTTATATCATAATTATGATGTAGTGTCATAATTTGGACTTTTTATATCATAATTATGATTTAGTGTCATAATTTGGAATTTTTATATCATAATTATGATGTAGTGTCATAATTTGGACTTTTTATATCATAATTATGATTTAGTGTCATAATTTGGACTTTTTTATCTCAATTATGATTGTAATAATTTGGACTTTTTATCATATTTATGATGGTCATAATTTTGACTTTTTATATCATAATTATGATGTCATAATTTAGACTTTTTATCTCAATTACGTAGTCATAATTTTGACTTTCATCTTATAATTATAATTTCGTATGTTATAATTTTGACTTTTTATCTCAATTATGATTTAGTGTCATAATTTTGTCTTTTATCTCATAATTATGATGTAATTTCATAAGTTTGACTTTTATCTCATAATTATGATGTAGTGTCATAATTTTGACTTTTTTTATCAATTATGATTTAGTGTCATAATTTGGACGTTATCTCATAATTATGATTTAGTGTCATAATTTTGACTTTTTTTATCAATTATGATTTAGTGTCATAATTTGGACGTTATATCATAATTATGATTTAGTGTCATAATTTGGACTTTTTATCTCAATTATGATTGTGTCATAATTTGGACTTTCTCAATTATGATTTAGTGTCATAATTTGGACGTTATCTCATAATTATGATTTAGTGTCATAATTTTGACTATCTCATAATTATGATTGTCATAATTTTGTATTTTTATCTCATATTTATGATGGTCATAATTTGGACTTTTTATATAATAATTATGATATAGTGTCATAATTTGGACTTTTTATCTCAATTATGATTTAGTGTCATAATTTGGACTTTTTATCTCAATTATGATTTAGTGTCATAATTTGGACTTATTATCTCATATTTATGATGGTCATAATTTGGACTTTTTATATCATAATTATGATGTCATAATTTTGACTTTTATCTCATAATTATGATGTAGTGTCATAATTTGGACTTTTTATATCATAATTATGATTTAGTGTCATAATTTGGACTTTTTATCTCAATTATGATTTAGTGTCGTAATTTGGACTTTTTATCTCAATTATGATTGTAATAATTTGGACTTCATTTCATATTTATGATGGTCATAATTTTGACTTTTTATATCATAATTATGATGTCATAATTTTGACTTTTTATCTCAATTACGTAGTCATAATTTTGACTTTCATCTTATAATTATAATTTCGTATGTTATAATTTTGACTTTTTATCTCAATTATGATTTAGTGTCATAATTTTGTCTTTTATCTCATAATTATGATGTAATTTCATAAGTTTGACTTTTATCTCATAATTATGATGTAGTGTCATAATTTTGACTTTTTATCTCAATTATGATGTAGTGTCATAATTTGGACTTTTTATCTCAATTATGATTGTGTCATAATTTGGACTTTCTCAATTATGATTGTGTCATAATTTGGACTTTCTCAATTATGATTCAGTGTCATAATTTGGACGTTATCTCATAATTATGATTTAGTGTCATAATTTTGACTTCATCTCAATTATGATTTTGTGTCATAATTTTGACTATCTCAATTATGATTTACTGTCATAATTTTGACTATCTCATATTTATGATGGTCATAATTTTGACTTTTTATATCATAATTATGATGTAGTGTCATAATTTTGACTTTTTATATCATAATTATGATTTAGTGTCATAATTTGGACTTTTTATCTCAATTATGATTTAGTGTCATAATTTGGACTCTTATCTCATAATTATGATTGTCATAATTTTGTATTTTTATCTCATATTTATGATGGTCATAATTTTGACTTTTTATATTATAATTATGATGTCATAATTTTGACTTTTATCTCATAATTATGATGGAGTGTCATAATTTGGACTTTTTATCTCAATTATGATTTAGTGTCATAATTTGGAAGTTATCTCATAATTATGATTGTCATAATTTTGTATTTTTATCTCATATTTATGATGGTCATAATTTGGACTTTTTATATAATAATTATGATTTAGTGTCATAATTTTGACTTTATCTCAATTATGATTTAGTGTCATAATTTGGACTTATTATCTCATATTTATGATGGTCATAATTTTGACTTTTTATATCATAATTATGATGTCATAATTTTGACTTTTATCATAATTATGATGTAGTGTCATAATTTGGACTTTTTATATCATAATTATGATATACTGTCATAATTTGGACTTTTTATCTCAATTATGATTTAGTGTCATAATTTGGACTTTTTATCTCAATTATGAATGTAATAATTTGGACTTTTCATTTCATATTTATGATGGTCATAATTTTGACTTTTTATCTCAATTACGTAGTCATAATTTTGACTTTCATCTTATAATTATAATTTCGTATGTTATAATTTTGACTTTTTATCTCAATTATGATTTAGTGTCATAATTTTGTCTTTTATCTCATAATTATGATGTAATTTCATAAGTTTGACTTTTATCTCATAATTATGATGTAGTGTCATAATTTTGACTTTTTTTATAAATTATGATTTAGTGTCATAATTTGGACGTTATCTCATAATTATGATTTAGTGTCATAATTTGGACTTCATCTCAATTATGATTTAGTGTCATAATTTGGACTTATTATCTCATATTTATGATGGTCATAATTTTGACTTTTTATATCATAATTATGATGTCATAATTTTGACTTTTATCATAATTATGATGTAGTGTCATAATTTGGACTTTTTATATCATAATTATGATATACTGTCATAATTTGGACTTTTTATCTCAATTATGATTTAGTGTCATAATTTGGACTTTTTATCTCAATTATGAATGTAATAATTTGGACTTTTCATTTCATATTTATGATGGTCATAATTTTGACTTTTTATCTCAATTACGTAGTCATAATTTTGACTTTCATCTTATAATTATAATTTCGTATGTTATAATTTTGACTTTTTATCTCAATTATGATTTAGTGTCATAATTTTGTCTTTTATCTCATAATTATGATGTAATTTCATAAGTTTGACTTTTATCTCATAATTATGATGTAGTGTCATAATTTTGACTTTTTTTATAAATTATGATTTAGTGTCATAATTTGGACGTTATCTCATAATTATGATTTAGTGTCATAATTTGGACTTCATCTCAATTATGATTTAGTGTCATAATTTTGACTATCTCATAATTATGATTGTCATAATTTTGTATTTATATCTCATATTTATGATGGTCATAATTTTGACTTTTTATATAATAATTATGATATAGTGTCATAATTTGGACTTTTTATCTCAATTATGATTTAGTGTCATAATTTTGTATTTTTATCTCATATTTATGATGGTCATAATTTTGACTTTTTATATCATAATTATGATGTCATAATTTAGACTTTTTATCTCAATTACGTAGTCATAATTTTGACTTTCATCTTATAATTATAATTTCGTATGTTATAATTTTGACTTTTTATCTCAATTATGATTTAGTGTCATAATTTTGTCTTTTATCTCATAATTATGATGTAATTTCATAAGTTTGACTTTTATCTCATAATTATGATGTAGTGTCATAATTTTGACTTTTTTTATCAATTATGATTTAGTGTCATAATTTGGAAGTTATCTCATAATTATGATTTAGTGTCATAATTTTGACTTTATCTCAATTATGATTGTCATAATTTGGACGTTATCTCATAATTATGATTTAGTGTCATAATTTTGACTTTATCTCAATTATGATTTAGTGTCATAATTTGGACTTTTTATCTCAATTATGATTTAGTGTCATAATTTTGTATTTTTATATCATATTTATGATGGTCATAATTTGGACTTTTTATATCATATTTATGATGGACATAATTTGGACTTTTTATATCATAATTATGATGTAGTGTCATAATTTGGACTTTCTCAATTATGATTTAGTGTCATAATTTGGACGTTATCTCAATTATGATTTAGTGTCATAATTTGGAAGTTATCTCATAATTATGACGTAGTGTCATAATTTGGACTTTTTATCTCAATTATGATTGTGTCATAATTTGGACTTTCTCAATTATGATTTAGTGTCATAATTTGGACGTTATCTCATAATTATGATTTAGTGTCATAATTTTGACTATCTCATAATTATGATTGTCATAATTTTGTATTTTTATCTCATATTTATGATGGTCATAATTTTGACTTTTTATATAATAATTATGATATAGTGTCATAATTTGGACTTTTTATCTCAATTATGATTTAGTGTCATAATTTGGACTTTTTATCTCAATTATGATTTAGTGTCATAATTTGGACTTATTATCTCATATTTATGATGGTCATAATTTGGACTTTTTATATCATAATTATGATGTCATAATTTTGACTTTTATCTCATAATTATGATGTAGTGTCATAATTTGGACTTTTTATCTCAATTATGATTTAGTGTCGTAATTTGGACTTTTTATCTCAATTATGATTGTAATAATTTGGACTTCATTTCATATTTATGATGGTCATAATTTTGACTTTTTATATCATAATTATGATGTCATAATTTTGACTTTTTATCTCAATTACGTAGTCATAATTTTGACTTTCATCTTATAATTATAATTTCGTATGTTATAATTTTGACTTTTTATCTCAATTATGATTTAGTGTCATAATTTTGTCTTTTATCTCATAATTATGATGTAATTTCATAAGTTTGACTTTTATCTCATAATTATGATGTAGTGTCATAATTTTGACTTTTTATCTCAATTATGATGTAGTGTCATAATTTGGACTTTTTATCTCAATTATGATTGTGTCATAATTTGGACTTTCTCAATTATGATTGTGTCATAATTTGGACTTTCTCAATTATGATTCAGTGTCATAATTTGGACGTTATCTCATAATTATGATTTAGTGTCATAATTTTGACTTCATCTCAATTATGATTTACTGTCATAATTTTGACTATCTCATATTTATGATGGTCATAATTTTGACTTTTTATATCATAATTATGATGTAGTGTCATAATTTTGACTTTTTATATCATAATTATGATTTAGTGTCATAATTTGGACTTTTTATCTCAATTATGATTTAGTGTCATAATTTGGACTCTTATCTCATAATTATGATTGTCATAATTTTGTATTTTTATCTCATATTTATGATGGTCATAATTTTGACTTTTTATATTATAATTATGATGTCATAATTTTGACTTTTATCTCATAATTATGATGGAGTGTCATAATTTGGACTTTTTATCTCAATTATGATTTAGTGTCATAATTTGGAAGTTATCTCATAATTATGATTGTCATAATTTTGTATTTTTATCTCATATTTATGATGGTCATAATTTGGACTTTTTATATAATAATTATGATTTAGTGTCATAATTTTGACTTTATCTCAATTATGATTTAGTGTCATAATTTGGACTTATTATCTCATATTTATGATGGTCATAATTTTGACTTTTTATATCATAATTATGATGTCATAATTTTGACTTTTATCATAATTATGATGTAGTGTCATAATTTGGACTTTTTATCTCAATTATGATTTAGTGTCATAATTTGGACTTTTTATCTCAATTATGAATGTAATAATTTGGACTTTTCATTTCATATTTATGATGGTCATAATTTTGACTTTTTATCTCAATTACGTAGTCATAATTTTGACTTTCATCTTATAATTATAATTTAGTATGTTATAATTTTGACTTTTTATCTCAATTATGATTTAGTGTCATAATTTTGTCTTTTATCTCATAATTATGATGTAATTTCATAAGTTTGACTTTTATCTCATAATTATGATGTAGTGTCATAATTTTGACTTTTTTATAAATTATGATTTAGTGTCATAATTTGGACGTTATCTCATAATTATGATTTAGTGTCATAATTTGGACTTCATCTCAATTATGATTTAGTGTCATAATTTTGACTATCTCATAATTATGATTGTCATAATTTTGTATTTATATCTCATATTTATGATGGTCATAATTTTGACTTTTTATATAATAATTATGATATAGTGTCATAATTTGGACTTTTTATCTCAATTATGATTTAGTGTCATAATTTTGTATTTTTATCTCATATTTATGATGGTCATAATTTTGACTTTTTATATCATAATTATCATATGATGTCATAATTTTGACTTTTTATCTCAATTACATAGTCATAATTTGACTTTCATCTTATAATTATAATTTCGTATGTTATAATTTTGACTTTTTATCTCAATTATGATTTAGTGTCATAATTTTGTCTTTTATCTCATAATTATGATGTAATTTCATAAGTTTGACTTTTATCTCATAATTATGATGTAGTGGTCATAATTTTGACTTTTTTATCTATTATGATTTAGTGTCATAATTTGGACTTTTATCTCATAATTATAACTTAATATCTTCCATCATTGTTCTTCTCCAGTAAATGTGTTTTGATTTAGAATGATATTTGTGCTGGAAAGCAAGACAGAAACACTGAGGAAGAACATCAGTTTTTGTGCAGGATGAACATTCTGCCAAACATCATCTTTTGTGTTTCACTGAAGAACGAAACTCATGCATGTTTAAACAGCGAGTGAATGACGAGAATCGACATGTTTCAAGGTTTAATGGCAGCGGTGCCGTTTTCTCTCTTGCTTCAGTTGTGATTCTCCCAGCCTTCGGCTGCCGTCCGCAGTATGACAACGCTCTGGAGCAGAGACGTTCGCTTCAGCGTTTGGACCACGGTGCTGAACGTCGCCATTCCATGAACTCTTCTACCGCATGCACTCGGTGGCCTCGCTCTTCGAAGTCTTCAGGGAAGGTTTGAGCGGACCGTTGAGCCATGCAGACTTTATCTGGTGCTCAAATACTGTACACACACATTCATGATGAGGGATCGGTGTGTGTTGATCTGATCAAGTTCTCATGGATTTGATTGGCTCTTAAAGACATTCTCAATAGCTAGACGCTCTCAGGCCTGAGGTTCTTCACACACTCTTCAATGTTTACAGACCACGTCTTCAGCTCAACAAGGACAATGTTCTCTTATATCGAGTTCTCCAGTGGGATTAAATCCTGAATCCTGTATTTAGTACACTGTCCGATTGGAAAATCCTTGAATCTTGCAGGCCATTGACCTAAAATCTAGTGCATATTGTACTTTATCTTTCAGTCTTTTTGTAGTTTGTCAGTTTTCACTCTCTGCATTTGCTGTGGGTCTGTTAGATTAAAGCAGCATAAAAACACTCGCTGACACAGAAAACTCATGATGTACTTCAGAGGGTGTCATTGTGTAGCTCATGCCCATGCAGGAACAAAATATGTTGTGAATTCACGCCACATGTGAGGCTTGTGTGTTTATGCAGCTTTATAGCACATTATCTGTGACATATAGCCACATTTTGAAACCGTCTATAAATGTATATCTGTAATCCCTCTTGGTTCTCGACACTCGTGTGTTTGTGAAGATCTGTGTAATCACTGAGAGACATGACGCTTTAAACGCTCCTATATGGGAGAGAAATGAGATTTCATCCCTGCCTTTATGGATTTAATGGGATTTCAGCTGGGATTCTGGATGGAATATATTATTCATGTTTTGCAGGAGGTTGATTGTTTGTTTTGGTGAATCGGTCTGAAGTCCAGATGCTCTATGTCTACACACACACTCACACACACTTACGACATACACGCTTGCTTACACAGACAGACTCACACACACACTCACACACACTCACACACACATACACGCTTGCTTACACAGACAGACTCACATGCACTCACTCACTCACTCACACATACACACACACACACACTCACATACATGCTTGCTTACACAGACAGACTCACACACATGCACTCACTCACTCACACACATGCTTGCTTACACACACACACTCACATACATGCTTGCTTACACACACACACTCACACATGCGCGCACACACTCACACACTCACACATGCGCGCACAACACACTCACACACTTACTCAAACACACACACTCTCTCAAACACACACACTCTTCTCACTTATACACACACACTCACACAACACACACACAATCATACACATTCACATCACACACACATTCACAATCACACACACACTCTCACTCACTTATACACACACAATCACACACACATTCACAATCACACACACACTCTCACTCACTTATACACACACACACACGCTCAAACACACACACACTCTTTCTGTTCCAGCGGTTTGTTCTTAAAAGTGATTGTGGAAAGTTCTCATGCCGTCCGCTGGAAGAGGTTCTTCAGCCTGAGCTTTACTCAGATGGAGATTTTTTTCCCTCTTTTTTTAAAAACGCCACCAAACACACAATGAAACGCACAAGTGCAGCACAACAAGATCTGTGGCGTAAACCTGTTTGTTTATGCACAAATCCATACATGTGTGTTAATTTCAAATAAAATATTCTCTGCTGTAAACAGTCCAGCTTCAGAGTTTCTCAGAGACATGAAATCAACCTGACCTTTCTGCAACGCACATAATGTCTGTTTTCTCACATGAGCTGAAAGTGTGTGTGTGTGTGATGGTCATGCTTTCACTGCTGGATGTCACACACCAGATCTCTGAAGCTGAAGCTGCATAAAGTCCAGATGTAAACATGTATTCAGCCCGAGTTATTAAAGCGTCAGCTTCTGTTTCATGCTCAACACACTCCTGCAGGTCAGCTTCACTATCATTTATGGCGTCTCACGTTGTTCCAAATCTATTTGACTGTCTTTTTTTTACTGTCTTATTGTCTTCATGCAGATGAAGATATTCTGAAGAATGTTGGACCCCCACAGAAGATACAGTGAAACAGGTTTGTCAAAAGATTGTCTGTTTTCCAGCACAAATAACTAAACATTATTAAAGGATTAGTTCACTTGCATGACAAGCACCCCGAGAACATTTTGATTTCTCTGATCTTACATGTGTGCATTTCAAGACGTTTGAAGGCCAAAAATATTGCGATAGCAATAGCTTTAAAGTGTCATTGGGCAGTAGATTATTTGTCAATACCTGCTCTCCGTCCTCATCTCTATCACTCTTTCTCTCTGTCTCAGTCTCCTTCTCTCTTGAAAGTATAGGGTCAACTGATATTAATGTTTTATGAATAATTTTTTTAGATAAGTGAATTTACTGAAGGCTACCAGGAAAGCTAGGTAACTACGTTTATTAAATTCATTCACAATATATACACATTCATCTTATGAACACTGTGAAGCTGCTTTGAAACAATCTGCATTGTAAAAAGCGCTATATGAATAAAGTTGACTTGACTTGATTCCTGATATGATGAAAACGGCTTTGTTA
>CM077198.1:721203-748703 GCA_039654625.1 Rhinogobio ventralis
TATTTTGACTTTTATCTCATAATTATGATGTAGTGTCATAATTTGGACTTTTTATATCATAATTATGATATACTGTCATAATTTGGACTTTTTATCTCAATTATGATTTAGTGTCATAATTTGGACTTTTTATCTCAATTATGAATGTAATAATTTGGACTTTTCATTTCATATTTATGATGGTCATAATTTTGACTTTTTATCTCAATTACGTAGTCATAATTTTGACTTTCATCTTATAATTATAATTTCGTATGTTATAATTTTGACTTTTTATCTCATAATTATGATGTAATTTCATAAGTTTGACTTTTATCTCATAATTATGATGTAGTGTCATAATTTTGACTTTTTTATAAATTATGATTTAGTGTCATAATTTGGACGTTATCTCATAATTATGATTTAGTGTCATAATTTGGACTTCATCTCAATTATGATTTAGTGTCATAATTTTGACTATCTCATAATTATGATTGTCATAATTTTGTATTTATATCTCATATTTATGATGGTCATAATTTTGACTTTTTATATAATATTATGATATAGTGTCATAATTTGGACTTTTTATCTCAATTATGATTTAGTGTCATAATTTTGTATTTTTATCTCATATTTATGATGGTCATAATTTTGACTTTTTATATCATAATTATCATATGATGTCATAATTTTGACTTTTTATCTCAATTACATAGTCATAATTTTGACTTTCATCTTATAATTATAATTTCGTATGTTATAATTTTGACTTTTTATCTCAATTATGATTTAGTGTCATAATTTTGTCTTTTATCTCATAATTATGATGTAATTTCATAAGTTTGACTTTTATCTCATAATTATGATGTAGTGTCATAATTTTGACTTTTTTATCTATTATGATTTAGTGTCATAATTTTATCTCATAATTATAACTTAATATCTTCCATCATTGTTCTTCTCCAGTAAATGTGTTTTGATTTAAGAATGATATTTGTGCTGGAAAGCAAGACAGAAACACTGAGGAAGAACATCAGTTTTTGTGCAGGATGAACATTCTGCCAAACATCATCTTTTGTGTTTCACTGAAGAACGAAACTCATGCATGTTTAAACAAGCGAGTGAATGACGAGAATCGACATGTTTCAAGGTTTAATGGCAGCGGTGCCGTTTTCTCTCTTGCTTCAGTTGTGGATTCTCCCAGCCTTCGGCTGCCGTCCGCAGTATGACAACGCTCTGGAGCAGGAGACGTTCGGCTTCAGCGTTTGGACCACGGTGCTGAACGTCGCCATTCCATGAACCTCTTCTACCGCATGCACTCGGTGGCCTCGCTCTTCGAAGTCTTCAGGAAGGTTTGAGCGGCCGTTGAGCCATGCAGACTTTATCTGGTGCTCAAATACTGTACACACACATTCATGATGAGGGATCGGTGTGTGTTGATCTGATCAAGTTCTCATGGATTTGATTGCTCTTAAAGACATTCTCAATAGCTAGACGCTCTCAGGCCTGAAGGTTCTTCACACACTCTTCAATGTTTACAGACCACGTCTTCAGCTCAACAAGGACAATGTTCTCTTATATCGAGTTCTCCAGTGGGATTAAATCCTGAATCCTGTATTTAGTACACTGTCCGATTGGAAAATCCTTGAATCTTGCAGGCCATTGACCTAAAATCTAGTGCATATTGTACTTTATCTTTCAGTCTTTTTTGTAGTTTGTCAGTTTTCACTCTCTTGCATTTGCTGTGGGTCTGTTAGATTAAAGCAGCATAAAAACACTCGCTGACACAGAAAACTCATGATGTACTTCAGAGGGTGTCATTGTGTAGCTCATGCCCATGCAGGAACAAAATATGTTGTGAATTCACGCCACATGTGAGGCTTGTGTGTTTATGCAGCTTTATAGCACATTATCTGTGACATATAGCCACATTTTGAAACCTGCTATAAATGTATATCTGTAATCCCTCTTGGTTCTCACACTCGTGTGTTTGTGAAGATCTGTGTAATCACTGAGAGACAGACGGCTTTAAACGCTCCTATATGGGAGAGAAATGAGATTTCATCCCTGCCTTTATGGATTTAATGGGGATTTCAGCTGGGATTCTGGATGGAATATATTATTCATGGTTTTGCAGGAGGTTGATTGTTTGTTTTGGTGAATCGGTCTGAAGTCCAGATGCTCATGTCTACACACACACCTCACACACACTTACACATACACGCTTGCTTACACAGACAGACTCACATGCACTCACTCACTCACTCACACATACACACACACACACACTCACATACATGCTTGCTTACACAGACAGACTCACACACATGCACTCACTCACTCACACACACACACACTCACATACATGCTTGCTTACACACACACACACTCACATACATGCTTGCTTACACACACACACTCACACATGCGCGCACACACTCACACACTCACACATGCGCGCACACACACTCACACACTTACTCAAACACACACACTCTTTCTCACTTATACACACACACACTCACACACACACACTCATACACATTCACAATCACACACACATTCACAATCACACACACACTCTCACTCACTTATACACACACAATCACACACACATTCACAATCACACACACACTCTCACTCACTTATACACACACACACACGCTCAAACACACACACACTCTTTCTGTTCCAGCGGTTTGTTCTTAAAAGTGATTGTGGAAAGTTCTCATGCCGTCCGCTGGAAGAGGTTCTTCAGCCTGAGCTTTACTCAGATGGAGATTTTTTTCCCTCTTTTTTTAAAAACGCCACCAAACACACAATGAAACGCACAAGTGCAGCACAACAAGATCTGTGGCGTAAACCTGTTTGTTTATGCACAAATCCATACATGTGTGTTAATTTCAAATAAAATATTCTCTGCTGTAAACAGTCCAGCTTCAGAGTTTCTCAGAGACATGAAATCAACCTGACCTTTCTGCAACGCACATAATGTCTGTTTTCTCACATGAGCTGAAAGTGTGTGTGTGTGTGATGGTCATGCTTTCACTGCTGGATGTCACACACCAGATCTCTGAAGCTGAAGCTGCATAAAGTCAGATGTAAACATGTATTCAGCCCGAGTTATTAAAAGCGTCAGCTTCTGTTTCATGCTCAACACACTCCTGCAGGTCAGCTTCACTATCATTTATGGCGTCTCACGTTGTTCCAAATCTATTTGACTGTCTTTTTTTTACTGTCTTATTGTCTTCATGCAGATGAAGATATTCTGAAGAATGTTGGACCCCCACAGAAGATACAGTGAAACAGGTTTGTCAAAAGATTGTCTGGTTTTCCAGCACAAATAACTAAACATTATTAAAGGATTAGTTCACTTGCATGACAAGCACCCCGAGAACATTTTGATTTCTCTGATCTACATGTGTGCATTTCAAGACGTTTGAAGGCCAAAAATATTGCGATAGCAATAGCTTTAAAGTGTCATTGGGCAGTAGATTATTTGTCAATACCTGCTCTCTCCTCATCTCTATCACTCTTTCTCTCTGTCTCAGTCTCCTTCTCTCTTGAAAGTATAGGGTCAACTGATATTAATGTTTTATGAATAATTTTTTTAGATAAGTGAATTTACTGAAGGCTACCAGGAAAGCTAGGTAACTACGTTTATTAAATTCATTCACAATATATACACATTCATCTTATGAACACTGTGAAGCTGCTTTGAAACAATCTGCATTGTAAAAAGCGCTATATGAATAAAGTTGACTTGACTTGATTCCTGATATGATGAAAACGGCTTTGTTAATGTTTCCCCTCACACAGTTACATTCCATGAATCCCGTAAATTTGGCCTATTTTCAGTTCAAAATGGCGAAATTAGACAGTGTTTTTTAGTTTGTCTGATTATTCTATCCTTAAACAGCTGTCAAATATGAAATGTTTAGTGTAGCTACTTACATTATCTCGAACTTAATGACCGTTCACTGAAGCGCCGAGTTGTGTGGGAATTCACGCTCAGCAACTTCTGTAAACATAAAGCCCGCCTACTTTAATTTGATTGGTCATCTCAAATATTTTGACATTGACGAGCGGTGACAGACCAATGACAGCTCAGATGAGAAGATCTTGGTGCTGTGTAATATACTTGCAGTACTAAAGTAGAGTTTATACTATATTAGTCAATTATTCACAACACTGGGCTTATCTAGCCAAACCATTGGCCATTTTCTAAAAAATAAACATTTATATACTTTTTAACTCCAAATGCTCGACTTCGGTGTTGTTCTTCTTCACAGCGTATGCCGCCATCACGTCTGAAAGGTCACGTGTGATGTAGGTGGAAGTACCGACCCAGTGCCGAAAAACATCTCATGTTCTCCTCCAACTCTAAAATTGTCTGACATCATTGTTTTACCTTTATTTTTGTAAAGGGCGTTTGATTTAGTCTTTGCACGTTCGTTTTAACACTGGGTCGGTTCTTCCGTGACCTTTCCGACGTGATGAACAACACAGAAGTCTCGCATTCAGAGAACAATCCTGGAATGTTTTCCTCAAAAAACTTCCATTTCTTTTCGACTGAAGAAAAAGACACGAACATCTTGGATTAGATGGGAAATTTTCATTCAGAAGTGAACTAATCCTTTAAATCCTTTACTGGATAAGCTCAATGACTGGAGATATTAAGTGTTTAATGTTTGGTGAAGCGCAGTGAGGAGTGTGTCTGATGTTCTCAGCCGTCCCTGGGATTCATGAGGGAAAAGCCCTTTAAACACAGATGTGCTCCAGCTGTGTCAGCTGTACAGATGTGTCTCTGTCTGTCATGCAATCCCACAATCCCCTGTGTTGGATGTTTGTCGCTCACACATCACATTCAGCGCATCTCTTTGAGTCGTTCGGCAGCACCTGAGGCCTGTGACATTTCTAAGAGCCGCTCCTCCACGTTTCACACATATCTGATTCTGTCGCGCGCACTGTCTAATTCCTGACCTTCTCTGTCAAGCACGAGCACAGACTGATCTCCTCCACTGACAGGGTCGCACTGGTGATGCGCGTGAACGCCTGTAGGCGGCGCTGCAGACACACTTATGCTCGTGTCCGTAGCTGCATTCATTGAGCATTGAATTCATCAGTCTTCAAAGCAAAGCTCCCGCGTGCGTGCAGTGAACTCTCATATGAGAGAATTGTGCACACTTGTTTTTGCTGTTTTAGTTTGACATTTGTCGTGCATATGTAAAAACATCTACAATATGATTGTAAAGGCACTGCATGCATCTCGTTTGCATTATATTTCACGGATTACCAGAAACATGCAAACACTACTCTCTCTCTGTCTCTCTCTCTCTCTCTCTCTCTCTCTCTCTCTCTGTGTGTCTCTCTCTCTCTCTCTCTCTCTCTCTGTGTCTCTCTCTCTGTGTGTCTCTCTCAGTCTCTCTCTCTCTCTCTCTCAGTCTCTCTCTCTCTCTGTGTCTCTCTCTCTCTCTCTCTCTCTCTCTCTGTGTGTCTCTCTCTCTCTCTCTCTCTGTCTCTCTCTCTCTCTCTCTCTCTCTCTGTGTCTCTCTCTCTCTCTCTCTCTCTCTGTGTCTCTCTCTCTCTCTCTGTGTCTCTCTCTCTCTCTCTCTGTGTCTCTCTCTCTCTGTGTGTCTCTCCTCTCTCTGTGTCTCTCTCTCTCTCTGTGTCCTCTCTCTCTCTCTGTGTCTCTCTCTCTCTCTGTGTGTCTCTCTCTCTCTCTGTGTGTCTCTCTCTCTCTCTCTCTCTCTGTGGTCTCTCTCTCTCTCTCTCTCTCTCTCTCTCTCTCTCTCTCTCTGTGTGTCTCTCTCTGTGTCTCTCTCTGTGTCTCTCTCTCTCTGTCTCTCTCTGTGTCTCTCTCTCTCTGTCTCTCTCTGTGTCTCTCTCTCTCTGTCTCTCTCTGTGTCTCTCTCTCTGTGTGTCTCTCTCTCTGTCTCTCTCTGTGTCTCTCTCTCTCTGTGTCTCTCTCTCTCTCTCTGTGTCTCTCTCTCTGTGTCTCTCTCTCTGTGTCTCTCTCTCTGTGTGTCTCTCTCTCTGTCTCTCTCTCTGTCTCTCTCTCTCTGTGTCTCTCTCTGTCTCTCTCTCTCTCTCTCTCTCTGTCTCTCTCTCTGTGTCTCTCTCTGTGTCTCTCTCTCTCTCTCTCTGTGTCTCTCTCTGTGTCTCTCTCTCTCTCTCTGTCTCTCTCTCTCTCTCTCTGTCTCTCTCTCTCTCTCTCTCTCTGTCTCTCTCTCTCTCTCTCTCTCTCTCTCTCTCTCTGTGTGTCTCTGTCTCTCTCTGTGTCTCTCTCTCTCTCTCTCTCTCTGTGTCTCTCTCTCTCTCTCTCTCTCTCTCTCTCTCTCTCTCTCTGTGTCTCTCTCTCTCTCTCTCTGTGTCTCTCTCTCTCTCTCTCTCTCTCTCTGTGTCTCTCTCTCTCTCTGTGTGTCTCTCTCTCTCTCTCTCTCTCCGCTCAAAATAGCTGTGCACAGTTCCCTGGCGCTCAGAGAGGTCGGACGACCGTCGAGCGCGCACACACACACTTATCCGCGCGCTCGGATCATCTGGACCCGCTTGGTGTCGGATTCCCTCTTTGATTGTGCTCGTCCGTAATGCGGGATACACCGGCACCGGAGACCGCGCGAACGCACGCGCTCGCACACACCCCCCGATGGCGACCCGTGAGCGCGCCGGGACCCAGCATGCCCAACCGAACCGAGTCGGAGCCGGAGCCGGAGCCGCGGCGGATGCTGGCGCGCGCGCTCACCGGATGCCTGCTGAGCATTCTGATCCTCTGGACTCTGTTCGGGAACATTCTGGTGTGCGCCGCCGTGCTGCGCTTCCGCCACCTGCGCACTAAAGTCACGAACATCTTCATCGTGTCGCTGGCCGTGTCGGACCTGTTCGTGGCCGTGCTGGTGATGCCGTGGAAGGCGGTGACGGAGGTGGCGGGGTTTTGGCCGTTCGGGCGCCTTCTGCGACATCTGGGTGGCGTTCGACATCATGTGCTCCACCGCGTCCATCCTCAACCTGTGCGTAATCAGCGTGGACCGCTACTGGGCTATCAGCAGCCCGTTCCGCTACGAGCGCAAGATGACCCCGCGCGTGGCCTCCGTGATGATCGGAGCGGCGTGGACTCTGTCCGTGCTCATCTCCTTCATCCCCGTGCAGCTGGACTGGCACAAAGCCGCGGAGTCCAACGCCACCGGCCCGGACGGGGACAACTGCGACTCGAGCCTGAACCGCGAGTACGCCATCTCCTCGTCCCTCATCAGCTTCTACATTCCCGTGGCCATCATGATCGTCACGTACACGCGGATCTACCGCATCGCGCAGGTCCAGATCCGGAGGATCGCCTCGCTGGAACGCGCGGCCGAGCACGCGCAGAGCTGCGGACGAACCGGCTGGCGTGCCAGCACCACAGCAGCCTGAAGACGTCCTTCAACCGCGAGACCAAAGTCCTGAAGACGCTGTCCGTCATCATGGGCGTGTTCGTGTGCTGCTGGCTGCCGTTCTTCGTGCTCAACTGCGTGGTTCCGTTCTGCCACGACAAGCCGTCCGCGGGCCTGCCGTGCGTCAGCGACACCACCTTCGACGTGTTCGTGTGGTTCGGCTGGACCAACTCGTCGCTGAACCCCGTGATCTACGCCTTCAACGCGGAGTTCCGCAAGGGCTTCTCCAGCCTGCTGGGCTGCCGGGACCGCTGCCGGACTCCGGTGGAGACGGTCAACATAAGCAACGAGCTCGTGTCCTACAACCAGGACACACTGTTCCACAAGGAGATGGCGAGCGCGTACGTCAACATCATCCCGAACGTGGTGGAGGACACGTTCGACCGGATCTCGCAGCTCTCGCGCGACGAAAACGACGACGACGATGTCTGCACGGACTCGGTGTGCGACCTGGAGTGCGAGGCGGACGGTGCGTTCACGCCGAACGGCATCCGCTGACCGTGAGCGCGCACTGCTGCTGCTCTTTCTGAGAAGTTGTATGAAATGCTCACAGTTGGTGAGTGGCGCGCAGCTCTTCATATGATGATGATGATGATGATGATGATCAGGGCATTTACTGCTGTTAGTGCCTAAAACACCTTCACCTGGAGACTTCAGGTATTAAGACTATTGTTTTATGAAAATATTGAAATTAAGTCTTTGTTTTAAGATAATTTTTCTGAACCTATTCGAAGATTTTTTTCTTGTTTTAAGCAAAGACTTACTTTTTTAATGTTTTCATTAAAACAATCTTAACATCTTCAGTCATTCTGCTTCTCCCGTAAATGTGTCTTGTTTTAGAGAGTTTTTACAGTACAGATGTTAGAGCGCGACAGTTCATGTCACTTCCGATTCATTCAACATGGAAGTAGCCTAAACAAAACGCATGAATTATATTGTGAACAATAAACCTAAATAACTGAATTCAAAATAATGAAGAATATGCGAACCGTGAAAGTTGATTAAATTTACACCACACAGACTCTCTTATTCCATATAGAATATTATATATATATATATATATATATGATATTATTGGGGGTGTAACAATGTATCATGCCACAATATTTCACAACACAAAAATGCAACAGTATGTATCATGTATAGTTCACCTAAAATTACAATTTAGATTTAATTTTGCACCAATGTGACCCTGGACCACAAACCAGTCATAAGTGTCAATGATTTGAAATTGAGATTTATACATCATCTGAAGGCTGAATAAATACGTTTTCCGTTGGTGTGTGGTTTGTTAGGATAGGACAATATTCGGCCGAGATACAACTATTTATGAAAATCTGGAATCTGAGGGTGCAAAAAAATCTAAATATTGAGAAAATCATCTTTAAAGTTGTCCAGATGAAGTCCTTAGCAAGGCATATTACTACTAATAATACATTTATGATATATTATGCTAGGGAATTTACAAAATATCTTCATGGAACATGATCTTAATATACTAATGATTTTTGACATAAAAAAAAAATGGAAACTGGTTTTGTGCTCCAGGGCTGTCCAATACTGTGTAGTATGGTCAGCTTCCATGTGTATTATTATTATTATTAATACATTGGACAGTCACTGACCAAATCAAGCTTATTTAGTCCATTCCTGTGGCATTTTAATGATCATGTTAACTGTTTACTATATGTGTTAGAAGTAATAATGTAGCAGTTTAACTCTAGTTTGGCTTTGTTTAAAGTATGGTGAGAGAGTATCAGATCGTGTAACTCAATCCTGATATGAGTGTTTTTACACCCCAAGATATTTTTTTATAAAACACATCTGTTTTCATCATGATGCAACTCGACACACGCCTTCTCTGACAACGTTCCCATTAAGTTACACAATTTTTATTTCTGAAGGTTCTCTAGTTTTTCAATGTTTTAAAAACATTGTTTCTTGGTTTTGTGAACGTTAAGCAAACATTCCATTCTTCAAACATTATGGGAATGTTACTTTTGAATGTTCATGAACGTTCCGAAACAAGTAGTAAGATGTAAAAAAAACTCTGAATTAAGAGTTGGAATTCCTAGTTGGAAACTCTGAGTTGGGAGAAATAAAGTCATAGAACTTTTTTCTGAAAAGTTTTAGGTCTTTAACATTTTAAGTAAAGTTGCTAACTCGGAATTGTGAGTCAGAATTCCAAGTTGGAAACTCAGAACTGCGAGAAATAAATAAAGAACTTTTGGAATGTTTTTTAGGTCGACTAACTTTTTTATGTTACTACTTGATTCAGACTTTATTTCTCGTAACTCTGACTTTATTTCTCACAAATCCGAGTTATAATGCCAGAAAGTCTGTTTACAACTTTTTTTTTCCTGAAATGTTTTTAGGTCGACTTTTTTAATGTTAGTACTCATGTTAATGTTAGTTTCAGAGCTCAGACTTTATAACTCAGAATTGTGAGTCAGAATTCCAGGTTGAAACTCAAGTTCTCTAGTTTTTAAAATGTTTTAAAAACGTGGTTTCATGGTTATGTGAACGTTAAGGGAACGTTCCATTCTTCAAACATTATGGGAATGTTACTTTTGAACGTTCCGAAACAAGTAGTAACATTAAAAAATCATTTAACTAAGAAGTTTCAGAACGATGTGTAAATTAATATTTTTCTGCTAATGTTTTGAGAACACAGATAACTTTAACCGAACATTCTAATAACGTTACTGGAAGAACGTTTGTTCATAATGTTGAGAGAACCTTGCCAGAACGTTCCCTGTGAGCTGGGGTTATTAACTCCCGTATCGTCTAGAATGATAGTTTTCCATTTGTAAATGCGACTCCGATGTGTTGGAATTCCTCATTTTACAATATTTCCGACTTCAACTGTGAATGAAAGGTTGGGTCGAGCGCATTGCATTATGGGATATGCATTATGGGTCATCTGGCACAGTGTACATACAGCGATCCAAACACAGCTTCATCATCATCATCATCATCATCATCATCAGACCTGCCAGAGAGATTCCACAGAAGCGAGGCCTTATCCCGTCAATAACTGAACGGCCTTACACACCGAGTGCAATATCCCAGAACTCTGACCAACTCCCACCGCCCTAACATGCCAAAAAACTCAAGTGCCCACCGGACCGACTGTACGCCCCTCGACCTCAACGCCCGACAGGAGCGTCTGCGCAGGCGCGGGACTCCTCCAGTGCTCACACACGGGATCATAACTCTTTTATAATGCGTTATTTATTCCTTTATAGAGGTCATGTGTTGCTGTTGATGTGTCATGAATGAACTGAGGTTTGTTTACTGCAAAAAAAATGATGTTCTTCCTCAGTGTTTCTGTCTTGTTTTCCAGCACAATATCTGAACATTCTTACATCAAGACACATTTACTGGAGAAGAACAATGACTGAAGATATTAAGACATGTATCAAAATGAGTTTGTGCTTAAAACAAGAACAAAGATCTGCCAATGGAGTGCCATTTTTCAGAACTCGTGTTAATATCTTCAGTCATTGTGTCTTGATGCAAGAATGTTTCGATGGAAGAGCCGAGACAGAAGCGCTGATGAAGTTGTGGAGGTCGGGCGCTGTTATCATGTCGTGTTGATCGTGAATGTCTGAAGAGCCGTTACCCAGGACACGTTTAATATCGTGATGCTTTATAGTGTTCCATTACTGTAATGTTTATTGTTTACAAAAGCGAAGCCGCTTCGAACAGTGACTCTGAGTGTGTGTGTGTGTGGATGTTGTTTTTCTCACTCACACACACATGAATGTACACTAACAGTTATGTGCACAGATGTTTCTCAATAAAATGAGCATTGAAACGTCATATTTTGTAGTTGTTGCAGGTGTTTCAGTAGTTCAGGTGTGTGTGTGTGTGTGTGCGTTCACTGAAACTGGACGTTGTCTGTCCTGAGCATCATGAGCCTAATACACTGTAGAAGGAGGCTTTTGAGAAACGCATTGGTTTGATTTCATTAAATAAGTCTTAATATCTTCAGTAATTCTGCTTCTCCAGTAAATGTGTCTTGATTTATGTTTAGATATTTGTGCTGGAAACACAGACAGAAATATTTTTGTAGTGTAATGAATCTGAGGCATTTAAACGGTGATATTACCAGTGGTATGATGTTACAGCGGAGCTGAAATTACTACTATTACGGATCAATACTTCAGCAGACGCTTCATATCCATCAGGCAGCTGTAACTCGATCTGTCTCCGACACGGATGATCCTGATGTGAAGATGTGATGAGGTTGTATGGAAACATCTCAGGCCGGTGACGCCGGATCTGTGCGGGAGCTTGTTAAAAATTATCATTGTGAATTTACATCTTGCAATTCTGACTTTTTATGTAACAATTCTGACTTTATTTCCTACCATTCTGAGTTTGTATCTCACAATTCCCACTTTATTATTCACAATTCTGAGTTATAAAGTTAAAAAGTTAGATGACCTAAAATGTTAAAAAGTCCCATGTTTTTATTTCACACAATTCCAAGTTTATAACTTTATTACTAGAAATTATTACTAGTAAAAAGTCGGAATTCCAAGCTGGAAAATCTGAGTTGCTAAAAATGTCATGGAACTTTTTTCTGAAACGTTTTAAGTCGACTAATTTTTTTAATGTTACTAGTTCCAAAACTCAGACTTTATGGCCCGGTTTCACAGACAGGGTTTAGATTAAGCCAGGATTAGGCCTTAGTTTAATTAGGACATTTAAGAAGCTTTTATAAACGTGCCTTACAAAAAAAAAAACATTACTGGTGTGCATCTTGAGACAAGACAATAACACTGATATATTTTAAGATATGCTTTCAGTTAAAACAGCTCAAAGATGCATTTTAGTCTAAGACTAGCTTAAGCCTGGTCTGTGAAACCGGGGTATAACTCGCAATTGCGAGAAATAAAGTTGTAAACTCTAATCCCGAGTCAGAATTCCAAGTTGGAAACTCTCACACTTATTCGGTTCACTTGGTCCAGACCAAAAAAAACCCCAAAACATTTAGTCCTGGTCCGATTAGCGTTCAGATTGGCCTTTTTATCATCAAACCAAAAGATACCAAACTTAAAGGCATAGGGATAATTTCACAATCTGAATGATCGGCTTTCGAACATCCAAAACAATGCTGTGTGCGGGGATAAATGTGCTCGTTGTGTGTGTGTGTACCCTGCATATGATGGTGTTTGACCAGCTGAGAACTTGTGAAGAGCTTATAAAATGTGTAAAGTTGGAAACTCCGAATTGCAAGTCAGAATTGAGAGTCGGAATTCCTAGTTGGAATTTTTTTTTCTGAAACATTCTAGGTCATCTAACTTTCTAAATGTTACTACTTGTCTCAAAACTTTGTTTCAGGAATTGCGAGAAATGAAGTCAAAATTCTGAGCTTGTAAACTTGCGAGTAACAAAGTCATGGAACTTGAGATGTTTTAGGAAAGTTGGAAATTTGACCATATGAACAAACTGAATTAATGTTAAATGAATGTAAGTTAGTGGAAGAACGTGTGTCCATAACTTTGAGAGACCCTTGTCAGAACGTTAGCCAAAGTTCTGAGAGCGTTCCCTGTCAGCTGGACAGCCTGATATGAAGTTTTGTTGTTGTGTTGTTCTCCACACATCATTAGATCAGTCCTGTGGAGGGTCATTTAGAGAGTGTGACTGCGAACACGATGAGAATGTCTCCGTCTGCAGACCATCATCAGACCTTATTTATCTTGTTTATTATAGTGGGGGGGAAATACTATGGTAGTGGATGGCTGCCGAGATCTGCTTGGTTACAAACATTCTTTCAAATATCTTCCTTTGTGTTCAGCAGACATTTATACAGGTTTGGAACAACTTGAGCATGACTAAATGATGACTGAATTTTTATTTTTGGGTGAACTATCCCTTTTATTATAACCCTGATTGTGTTTGTCTGAAAGAAGAATGTCATACACACCTAGGATGGCTTGAGGGGGAGTAAACCATGGGCTAATTTTCATTTTTAGGTGAACTATCCCTTTAAGGGCATTTACAATGATTCAGACTTGTTTGATAAGGAAACTGCCGAGAGTAGATGATTGAATCAGAGCTGTGTGTGTGTGTGTGTGAGTGTGAGAAACACACTGATCCTGAGCATGTCACTGCACCCAGAGATCCATCTGCTTCCTAACAACTCGTGATGTCATGGGGCTTTTCTTACCTAACACACACACACACACACCACCTGAGTAAGAGCAGCAGGATCTGAACGCAGCTCACGCGTGTCCGTCGCTCTGAACTCCTCGTCTCAGTTTTGTCTTCATTAGTGAGACTGAAGAGATGATATGGAGGCGTGTAAATGTTTCATTAGATTGTGTAATAGAGCGGATGCTGACACGTCCTGCGGGAGGACAGAACACTGTAATCACCGGATTACCGCGACCTCCTAACGGAGTCTAATCCCAGAGAAATCATTCATGAAACAGCGGCGCATTCCTGCACAGAAACCACAGCTCAGTGTGACCTCAGGAATACCAACGATGACCAATAAGACATGCTTTTCCATTACTGGAACTCATCAAAATAGCTAATCTAACCAATTTCAGCTTTTTCAACAAGACACGATTTGGAAGAATTAGTTAAAATAACTTGCCCAGTTGATTTTACTTAAAATTCAAGCCAACGACTGAACTTAGGTTGAGTTGTCCTAAAGCGGGACAGGTCTAGTGTTTGTAGGTCCCCCTTAAATACATGAATGCCAGTGAAACTATGGGTTAGCCACAGCGTCATGTGATCAAAATGACCTCTCAGATGTCCAGTCATATATGAGGGTGGAGCAATCATCAAACAGGAAGCACCTCGTGTGAAGACCACCCAGACTTCAGTGACAGCGTTTGGACAAACTTGATATTAAGGAGTATAAATTCATTTTAAACAAAACAATCCTGCTACTTTTTGGCCTAATGTGCTTATGAAATCTTTGTCCATCCACAAATAGTATAACTTTGTATGTATTAACCATATATTTTTTTTTAAATCAAATTTCCTAGTGTCCCAGGAAAATGATCAAAATTAGCCTAATGTGGGACAGTACTTCAGTCAGTCAAAAATGTGTGGTGGGGCAAAAATGGTCATTTACAGGGTTTATATCGTTGTTATGCAATATTAGAACTGCAGTTCACAGCACGTTCATGAATTCTGACTCGAGGTTGAATCTAGCCTAAAGTTTGTTCAAGCTGTTTTTATGGTTTGCCTTCAAATAGGCCTTGGCTATGCCTGCTGTGTATGTTTGTGTTTGTTAAGTAAAATGAACAAGAAAACAGTCAGGAATTCGCTACATATACCATAGGCCTATATAAATAGCTGCTTAATGTCTTTATAATAAATGCATCAAAACTATCATATTATGTTATTTGTCTGATGATGTTCAATTATCCATGTTTCATGCATCCATAACCAAGAGAATAACTAACTACTATTCTACATGAATCAAGGTGATTTTGGCCTTTTATCATAGACGTTTCAGTGTCCCACATTAGGAAGATGCAGATTGTCTCAGACGACTTGCACTGAGCGCTAATAGGTCTATCATTTCATTTATGAATGTGTTATGTGCATTTTATTATTTTTGTGTTTTGGCTACACATCTCAAAATGTCACAGGGTGAATTGCCATAATATTTCAGACTTATACGTTTGTAAGTAGAACTTTTTAAGTTCTTCCTCAGTGTTTCTGTCTTGTTTTCCATTTCAAATATCTAAACATTCTTAAATCAGCAAATTACATCTTGTTTCATGAAAAAAGTATAAAGATTAAGTTTTTCCTTAAAGCAAGAACAAATATCTGCCAATGGAATTTTTTTCTTCAGTGGAACAGAAAATAAGTTATGTTGAAGAACATTGGGAACCAAACAACTTTTGCCCCATTGACATATTTTTTTCCCCAAAAGATCTTCCAAAGAAGAAAGAAAGGTTTGAGCAACATGAGTGTAAATGATGACAGAAAGCTGCTGTTTCTCTTCAACACACTGCTTAGTTTGCTTACATTACCCATCCACCCACCCAAACATCCATCCACCCACCCACCCAAACATCCATCCATCCACCCACCCACCCAAACATCCATCCGTCCACCCACCCACCCACCCAAACATCCATCCGTCCACCCAAACATCCATCCATCCACCCACCCACCCAAACATCCATCCATCCATCCATCCACCCACCCACCCAAACATCCATCCATCCATCCATCCACCCACCCACCCAAACATCCATCCATCCATCCATCCACCCACCCACCCAAACATCCATCCATCCATCCACCCACCCAAACATCCATCCATTCACCCACCCACCCAAACATCCATCCATTCACCCACCCACCCAAACATCCATCCATCCATCCATCCATCCACCCACCCAAACATCCATCCATCCACCCAAACATCCATTGACCCAAACATCCATCCATCCATCCACCCACCCAAACATCCATCCATCCATCCATCCACCCACCCATACACCCAAACATCCATCCACCCACCCATACACCCAAACATCCATCCATCCATCCACCCACCCAAACATCCAATCATCCACCCACCCATCCATCCATCCACCCACCCACCCATCCACCCAAACATCCATCCATCCATCCATCCACCCAAACATCCATCCATCCATCCACCCATCCACTCATCCATCCATCCACCTATCCAAACATCCATCCATCCACCCACCTATCCAAACATCCATCCATCCACCCACCCAAACATCCATCCATCCAAACATCCATCCATCCACCCACACAAACATTCATCCACCCAAACATCCATCCATCCATCCACCCAAACATCCATACACCCACCCACCCATACACCCAAACATCCATCCAACCATCCACCCACCCAAACATCCAATCATCCACCCACCCATCCATCTATCCACCCACCCAAACATCCATCCATCCACCCACCCACCCAAACATCCATCCACCCACCCACCCAAACATCCATCCATCCACCCACCCACCCACCCACCCACCCACACATCCATCCACCCACCCACCCACCCACCCAAACATCCATCCATCCATCTACCCACCCACCCAAACATCCATCCACCCACCCTCCCACCCACCCACCCAAACATCCATCCATCCACCCAAACATCCATCCATCCATCCACTCATCCATCCATCCACCAACCAAAACATCCATCCATCCATCCACCCACCCACTAAAACATCCATCCATCCACCCAAACATCCATCCATCCATCCATCCACCCACACAAATATCCATCCATCCAGTTTGATGTTTCTCGTGTGATGTGACTCTGTGATCGTGGGCAGACGTCATTCTCTCGCTCCAGATTTTCAGACTTTAATGTCCCTTGAGAGCGTTAGCCGTCTCTCTATAATCATATCCATGAAAGCACAGAAACACAAGCGGATGATCCTCCGCGCAGTCGCCTCGACCTACAAACATCCATCTGACCACAGTGACTCCCACAGTCAATGACCTGTGAGCGGCTCGTCCAATCAGCAGTGGCCGCCTCAATGTCACACGCACGGCATTCAAACACTCGGATGGAGCTCCAGCGTCTCTGTGTCAGTGTCGGGAACCGCTCTCATTATCTCTGAGTGCTCGTCGCTCTCTGTCATTCAGGATAAACCTGTTTCTCTCTGTCCTAAAGGCATTCAATCACTTTTACAGCTGCACACACACGTACATGTTTGTCTGAATGAGGACATTTCCTACACCTCTATTAACATTGAAAACAATTTGGTTTACTTTGAAACGATCGTCACTCAGAAATTGCTAGTATATTTAGCTAGTAATTATAAATAAATGTCAAATAACGTTGAGTTTTAAGGTTACATGATAATCCGCGCATCGGAACATTTGCCATCTAATTTGCCTACTTTAAGGGGGCATTAAAGCATTTTTACTGTTCTAAATGGTTGCTAGGGTGTTGCTAGGCAGTTGCTTTGTTTTTCTGTATGGCAGGCACCCTAGCAACGCCCTAGCAACTGGCCAGAAAACCCAATTCTCTGTGGCGAAGATACTACAACATAACACAGGCTGTAAAATATACATAAAACTATATTGTTAAGCCTTGTGCACGCTGGGACGATTATCGCACGCTTATCGCCGACGTTTAACGCCTCGTGACTAAACAAAGGGTACCAATGTGAGTAAACGCCACAGCGACTGCGCAAATCTCCATAAGAGGGAGTGGTTATGATGAGTTTCATTTCACTTAAGCACGTAAATACTGGCTCTCTTCTTCTTTTGTGTGACAAGTGTGTGTCAGAAGTGTAAAATTGTGCAGAGCCACCTTGTGTACTGGGGTATTTCTGTTTTTCAATAAGCGCCATCTACTGTCAGGAAGTGAATTTGCACATTCACTCAGCGCATCGCCAGTGAAAATCTCTTGGGTATGAACACAAAGACGCATCGGAAAATGGTGGCGATAAGCCCCCCAGTGTGCACGAGGCTTTACGCTGTCAGAAAAAAATAGTAGTAGTAGCTCTAGTATAAATCCCTAATATCCGTTTTTAATCACCCTCAAAGGTAGGGGAGAATAACTAACACAAAATAGGATCATGGCGCAATAAGCGCTTCTGGGTATTGTCTAACATGCCAAGTTCAAGGGTCCATAAAAAAAGACTGATAAGGTCAAAACTGCCCAGATTTTGGATTTCTCTTTTGGAGCCCTACTATAAGCACTTTTGTCAGATTTAACACACCCTTAAAGAGGATGGAGAATAACAGGTGCTAATTGGGATAATGGCGCAATTAGTGCTTCTGTATATTTTCTAACATGCCAACTTCAAGGGTCCATAAAATAAGATTGCTTCTGGAAAAACTGGCCAGATTTTGGATTTCTTCAGAGCAGTATGAAGCACTTCTGTCAGATTTAACACACCCTTAAAGCGGGCTGGAAAATCGCACCTGAAGGCACAATAGGCAGCTCAGTGTGCATATTTTCCCATGTGAAAGTGAAGGCCAAGTATGGATTTCTCAGAATTTGTCCTCTGCATTCAACCCATCCAGGTTAGTGCACACACATTAGGAGCACTGAGTAGTGCTCACACACACACACCTGGAGAAGCGGGAAGCCATTTTGCTGTGGTGCCCAGGGAGCGATTGGGGTCAGATGCCTTGCTCAAGGGCACCTCAGTCATTTCCTGCCGGTTCCTTACCAGTCAGATTCTCTAACCGTTAGGCCACGACTGGTTAGGAACTTGTCACTGTGCAAACATTACAGATAAAATGAATGACTGTGTGTTAACAAAGGTGACTGAAATGATTCTGTCAGATTTAACACACCCTTAAAGCGGGCTGGAAAATCGCACCTACTCAGTGTTTCTGTCTTGGTTTTCCAGCACAAATATCTAAACATTCTTAAATCAAGACATCTACTGGAGAAGCAGAATTACATATTTTCAGAAAAACATTATGCTTAAAGCAAGAAAAATATATCTGTCAGTCAATAAACTTAAAACAAGAACAAATATCTGCTAATGGGTTCAGAAAAATTATCTTGTTTTCTCTTTGAATTAAGCATGAACTTAATTTTGAAGCATTTCTCAGACGGTTAAAGGTCTCACATGCACGACAGAACCAAACATCAGACGGTCAGCCGGCGTGTTGCTGAGTTTCCGGCTCTCTTTAGGCGGCTGGTGTTTTTGTGATGGATTCTGAACATCATTATCTGAGCTGTGGCCACTGGGAGCTTTAAACACACACACAAACACAAACACACACACACACACACACACGGGCTGATGGCCTGGATATGCTTCAGTCTCACAGGACGTCAGGTGAGATTCTCCTCACACAGATCTCCCAGAATCCTCTCTGCCCGTGTGTGTGTGTGTGTGCAGTACCACTGGGAATAAAAATGCTACACTAAAAACACAGTGAGTTCCTGTACTATATACACAGAAAAACAAATAGATCTAGCATTACATTTAATATAATTTTACAGTAAAATGCTGTTAAATGTACCATTTTTGGAATTAAACTTCTTAAACATTTTATACTTTACACAGAAAAGCCATAGTTTAATTTTCTGATTTGTTCTTGTTTTAAGCACAAACTCATTATTTCTTCATTAATATCTTCAGTCATTCTCCAGTAAATGTATCATGATTTATGAATGTTCAGATATTTGTGCTGGAAAACAGGACAGAAACACTGAGGAAGAACATCATGTTTACAGTGTGAAAAAAGATATTTGACTGTTTGGTGGAATAAACACTTTTACTAAGTTCCAGTGATTGTTTCACTTCATAAATATAACTTAGTGTCATAATTTCTCTTATTTTTCATAAGGATGATTTGCAAATCCATGATTTGTTTCTTATGGAAACGGGCTTCCACAGAAACCACTTTACTTGCTTAAAAAAAATCGAGTGTAATGGACTGTCTTAAGTGTTTTTTTACATATACACTGATCAGGCATAACATTATGAACAGGTGAATAGCACTGATGATCTCTTCATCATGGCTTCTGTTAGTGGGTGGGATATATTAGGCAGCAAGTGAACATTTTGTCCTTAAAATTGATGTGTTAGAAGCAGGAAAAATGGGCAAGCGTAAGGATTTGAGCGAGTTTGACAAGGGCCAAATTGTGATGGCTAGACGACTGGGTCAGAGCATCTCCAAAACTGCAGCTCTTGTGGGGTGTTCCCGGTCTGCAGTGGTCAGGATCTATCAAAAGTGCTCCAAGGAAGAAACAGTGGAGAACCGGAGACAGGGTCATGGACGGCCAAGGCTCATTGATGCACGTGGGGAGCGAAGGCTGGCCCGTGTGGTCCGATCAAACAGACGAGCTACTGGAGCTCAAATTGCTCAAGAAGTTATGTGTTATCATGGTCTTTGTTTCAGGTGGTTCTTCACGTCTGTGGGGTTTATTGTCCTACAGGAACATGAGACTCATCTGACACACACACACACACTCACACAAACACACATGACACACTCACACACTTTGAGAAAACATACATGTAGGACGACAGACATCCGTTTCAAAGCCACTGTGGTTAAAGAAACACGCTCTTCAGTCATAGAAATGAGCAGAACATCACTTCTGAAAGCATTGGCGGGGTGTTTCAGAAGGTGCTCTCCCTCTCCACGTCTCCTCCACCCTTGAGTCCGTAGGCGTCGGCGGTGTCCAGCACGTCCTGCATATCTCGCTCGTGAATCTGATCCGGGACTCTGTTGATCTTTGCAAAACTCTGGCTGATCTCCACAAAGGTCTTGTTTTTGGTCTCGGGCAGAACGACGAGCAGGTAAACGGCACCGGTGGCGCAAACCACCACGAACAGCAGGAAGGCAAACGTCTGCAGCGCCGCCTACAGGAGCACACACACACACACGCACGTATTTATACTGGAAAACAAGACGAAAGTGCTGAGTAACAACAGTGATTGTTTCACTGACAATCTGAAAACATCAAATACACATCTCTTCATCAGGTTAGATACTGAGTATTAATCACTCAAAGCCCTATCTAAACCGCTCTACTTAACCCTCAGTCACACACATCCGCCATGTTTTTTAACACTTTTTATTTGTGTTTGTAGTTCTCACCTGTATGAAGGGGAACAGGAGTCCCACAGCGAAGTTTGAGAGCCAGTTGACGGTGCCTGCGATCATGAACGCCGCCGGACGATACGACTGCTCAAACAGCTCGCCCGTCAACACGAACGGGACGCCACCTGACACACCAACACACACGTCAACATGAGCAGCACATGGACTGCCCTTCTCTTTTACCTGGTTCTGCTGTTTATGAAGCTACATCTTTAACCCTTGTGCGATCTTATGGACATTTGTGTCTTTTTCAGTTTTTGTTTTTTTTTGATAATTTTGCCTGCATTTTTGTGTTAATTCCAACTGCATACCTTTTGGCACAGGTGTGTATTTTTATTTGAATTTTACTATTTCACGCCCATTTCCTTAAATAAATCTGTTATGCACTGGATACACAAAATATTTCCTCTAAGGACCTTTTGGACAAAAATGTCAAAAATGCTATTTTTAATCCCAGTGGCATTTAACTATAAATTATGAATCTTTGTTAATAGGCTTCCATTCTGTTGGCAAGGCTTCAAAATTAACATTTTTACTATTTTTTATCAGATGGAGCTATTTTCTCAGGTTTGGCCTATAAAGCAAATACTCACTTTATTCCTGTTTTCTGCTTCTGTGTATTATAAAGCCAAATTATGCAGCTATAACTGTGTGTGTGTGTGGTGGTATGGATGTCACAGTGTGGTTTGTAATAAAAAAAGTGTGTGTGCATGTGTAATATTTGAGAGAAGATCTGGCTTTGCGCTCAAACACACTCTCACTGAACACACTCTCACAGAACACACTCTCACTGAACACACACTCACTGAACACACACTCACTGAACACACACTCACTCAACACATTCACTCAACACACTCTCACTGAACACACACACTGAACACTCTCACTGAACCCACCCTCACTGAACACTCTCACTGAACACTCACTGAACACACTCTCACTGAACACACACTCACTGAACACACTCTCACTGAACACTCTCAATGAACACTCACTGAACACACACTCACTGAACACACTCACTGAACACACTCTCACTGAACACACACACTGAACACACACTCACTGAACCCACCCTCACTGAACACTATCACTGAACACACTCACACTGAACAGACTCACTGAACACACTCTCACTGAACACACACTCACTGAACACACTCTCACTGAACACACACTCACTGAACACTCTCACTGAACACACTCACTGAACACACACACTGAACACACTCTCACTGAACCCACCCTCACTGAACACTCTCACTGAACACACTCTCACCGAACAGACTCACTGAACACACTCTCACTGAACACACTCTCACTGAACACACCCTCACTGAACACACTCACTGAACACCCTCACTGAACACACTGAACACACTCACTGAACACACTCTCACTGAACACACTATCACTGAACACACTCACTGAACACCCTCACTGAACACACTCTCACTGAACACACTGAACACACTCACTGAACACATTCTCACTGAACACACTCACTGAACACACTCACTGAACACACTGAACACACTCTCACTAAACACTCACTGAACACACTCTCACTGAACACACACTCACTGAACACATTCTCACTGAACACACTCTCACTGAAAACACTCACTGAACACACTCTCACTGAACACACTCTCACTGAACACACTCTGACTGAACACACCCTCACTGAATACACACTCACTGAACACACTCTCACTGAACACACTCACTGAACACACTCTCACTAAACACACTCACTGAACACACACTCACTGAACACACTCACTGAACACACTGTCACTGAACACACTCTCACTGAACACACTGAACACACTCACTGAACACACTCACTGAACACACTCACTGAACACACTCACTGAACACTCTCACTGAACACACTCACTGAACACACTCTCACTGAACACACTATCACTGAACACTCACTGAACACCCTCACTGAACACCCTCACTGAACACACTCTCACTGAACACACTGAACACACTCACTGAACACATTCTCACTGAACACACTCTCACTGAACACACTCTCACTAAACACACACTCACTGAACACTCACTGAACACACTCACTGAACACACTCTCACTGAACACTCTCACTCAACACACTCTCACTGAACACACACTCACAGCACACACTCTCACTGAACACACCCTCACTGAACACACTCACTGAACCCACCCTCACTGAACACACTCTCACTGAACACACTCTCACTGAACACCTACTGAACACACTCACTGAAAACACACTCACTGAAAACACACTCACTGAACACACTCACTGAACACACCCTCACTGAATAAACACTCACTGAACACACTCTCACTGAACACACTCACTGAACACCCTCACTGAACACCCTCACTGAACACACTCTCACTGAACACACTCACTGAACACATTCTCACTAAACACACACTCACTGAACACACTCTCACTGAACACTCACTGAACACACTCTCACTGAACACTCTCACTCAACACACTCTCACTGAACACAAACTCACAGCACACGCTCTCACTGAACACACCCTCACTGAACCCACCCTCACTGAACACACTCACTGAACACACTCTCACTGAACACACTCACTGAACACACATTTACTGAACACACTCTCACTGAACACTCACTGAACACACTCACTGAAAACACACTCACTGAACACACCCTCACTGAATAAACACTCACTGAACACACTCTCACTGAACACACTCACTGAACACACTCTCACTGAACACACACTCACTGAACACACTCACTGAACACACTCACTGAACACTCTCACTGAACACACTCTCACTGAACACACTCACTGAACACACACTCACTGAACACACTCACTGAACACTCTCACTGAACACTCACTGAACACACTCACTGAACACACTCACTGAACACACTCTCACTGAACACTCTCACTGAACACACTATCACTGAACACACTCACTGAACACCCTCACTAAACACACTCTCACTGAACACACTGAAAACACTCATTGAACACATTCTCACTGAACACACTCTCACTGAACACACTCTCACTGAACACACACTCACTGAACACACTCTCACTGAACACTCTCACTGAACACACTCACTGAACACACTCACTGAACACACTCTCACTGAACACCCTCACTGAACACACTCTCACTGAACACTCTCACTCAACACACTCTCACTGAACACACACTCACTGAACACACACTCACAGCACACACTCTCACTGAACACACTCTCACTGAACCCACCCTCACTGAACACACTCACTGAACACACACTCACTGAACACACTCTCACTGAACACTCACTGAACACACTCACTGAACACACTCTCACTGAACACACTCACTGAACACACACTCACTGAACACACTCTCACTGAACACACTCTCACTGAACACTCATACTGAACACACTCTCACTGAACACTCTCTCACTGAACACACTCACTGAACACACACTCACTGAACACACTCTCACTGAACACACTCACTGAACACTCATACTGAACACACTCTCACTGAACACTCTCACTGAACACACTCTCACTGAACACTCTCACTGAACACACTCACTGCACACACACTCACTGAACACACTCTGACTGAACACACCCTCACTGAATACACACTCACTGAACACACTCTCACTGAACACACTCTCACTGAACACACTCTCACTGAACACACTCACTGAACACACTCTCACTAAACACACTCTCACTGAACACACACTCACTGAACACTCACTGAACACACTCTCACTGAACACACTGAACACACTCACTGAACACACACTCACTGAACACACTCTCACTGAACACACACTCACTGAACACACTCACTGAACACTCTCACTGAACACTCACTGAACACTCTCACTGAACACACTCTCACTGAACACACTATCACTGAACACACTCACTGAACACCCTCACTGAACACACTCTCACTGAACACACTGAACACATTCTCACTGAACACACTCTCACTGAACACACACTCACTGAACACACACTCACTGAACACACTCTCACTGAACACACTCACTGAACACTCTCACTCAACACACTCTCACTGAACACACTCTCACTGAACACACTCACTGAACACTCACTGAACACACTCTCACTGAACACACTCTCACTGAACACACTCTCACTGAACACACCCTTACTGAATACACACTCACTGAACACACTCTCACTGAACACTCTCACTGAACACACACTCACAGCACACACTCTCACTGAACACACTCTCACTGAACACACCCTCACTGAACCCACCCTCACTGAACACACTCTCACTGAACACACTCTCACTGAACACACTCATTGAACACACTCTCACTGAACACACCCTCACTGAACCCACCCTCACTGAACACACTCTCACTGAACACACTCTCACTGAACACACTCTCACTGAACACACTCTCACTGAACACACTCTCACTGAACACACTCACTGAACACACTCTCACTAAACACTCACTGAACACACTCACTGAACACTCTCACTGAACACACTCTCACTGAACACACTCTCACTGAACACTCACTGAACACACTCTCACTGAACACTCTCACTGAACACACTCACTGAACACACTCTCACTGAACACTCTCACTCAACACACTCTCACTGAACACACACTCACTGAACACACACTCACTGCACACACTCTCACTGAACACACTCTCACTGAACACACTCTCACTGAACACACTGAACACACTCACTGAACACACTCTCACTGAACATACTCTCACTGAACATTCTCACTCAACACACTCTCACTGAACACACTCACTGAACACACTCTCACTGAACACACTCTCACTGAACACTCTCACTGAACACACTCTCACTGAACACACTCACTGAACACACTCTCACTGAACACTCTCACTGAACACACTCACTGAACACACTCTCACTGAACACTCTCATTCAACACACTCTCACTGAACACACACTCACAGCACACACTCTCACTGAACACACTCTCACTGAACACACCCTCACTGAACACACACTCACTGAATCCACCCTTACTGAACACACTCTCACTGAACACACTCACCGAACACACACTCACCGAACACACTCTCACCGAACACACTCACTGAACACACTCTCACTGAACACACTCACTGAACACACTCTCACTAAACACACTCTCACTGAACACTCTCACTGAACACACTCTCACTGAACACACTCACTGAACACTCTCACTGAACACACTCTCACTGAACACACACTCACTGAACACACTCTCACTGAACACTCTCACTGAACACACTCACTGAACACTCTCACTGAACACACTCACTGAACACACTCTCACTGAACACTCTCACTGAACACTCTCACTGAACACTCTCACTGAACACACTCTCACTGAACACACTCTCACTGAACACACACTCACTGAACACACTCTCACTGAACACACCCTCACTGAACACACACTCACTGAACCCACACTCACTGAACACACTCTCACTGAACACACTCTCACTGAACACACTCACTGAACACACTCTCACTGAACACACTCACTGAACACACTCTCACTAAACACTCACTGAACACACTCACTAAACACTCTCACTGAACACACTCTCACTGAACACACTCTCACTGAACACTCACTGAACACACTCTCACTGAACACTCTCACTGAACACTCTCACTGAACACACTCTCAATGAACACACTCTCACTGAACACTCTCACTCAACACACTCTCACTGAACACACACTCACTGAACACACTTTTACTGAACACACTCTCACTGAACACACTCTCACTGCACACACTCTCACTGAACACACTCTCACTGAACACACTGAACACACTCACTGAACACACACTCACTGCACACACTCTCACTGAACACACTCTCACTGAACACACTCTCACTGAACACACTATCACTGAACACACTCACTGAACACCCTCACTGAACACACTCTCACTGAACACACTGAACACACTCACTGAACACACTCTCACTGAACATTCTCACTCAACACACTCTCACTGAACACACTCTCACTGAACACACTCTCACTGAACACACTCACTGAACACACACTCACTGAACACACTCACTGAACACTCTCACTGAACACACTCTCACTGAACACACTCTCACTGAACACACACTCACTGAACACTCTCACTGAACACACTCACTGAACACTCTCACTGAACACTCTCACTGAACACACTCACTGAACACACTCACTGAACACACTCTCACTGAACACTCTCACTGAACACACTATCACTGAACACACTCAATGAACCCACCCTCACTGAACACACTCTCACTGAACACACTCACTGAACACACTCTCACTGAACACTCTCACTGAACACACTATCACTGAACACACTCAATGAACCCACCCTCACTGAACACACTCTCACTGAACACACTCACTGAACACACTCTCACTGAACACTCT
>CM077198.1:753703-773703 GCA_039654625.1 Rhinogobio ventralis
TACGGCATCCATGAGAACCTGTCCTACACACACACACACACACACACACAGGCATGAGTTCAGCACAGTTGTGGTCAGAATTATTGGCACCCCTGGTAAATATGGCTGTAAAAGATAAATCTGCATGGAAGTCAATTTCATGTTCCTAGAATTTTAAAAAAAATATGAATGGGAATATACTTCAGTATACTACTATTTTACTCATGGCCAACGAGTTTTGAAGAACAAACAAACTGTTAGTGGGTGGGCTATATTAGGCAGCAAGTGAACATTTTGTCCTCAAAGTTGATGTGTTAGAAGCAGGAAAAATGGGCAAGCGTAAGGATTTGAGCGAGTTTGACAAGGGCCAAATTGTGATGGCTAGACGACTGGGTCAGAGCATCTCCAAAACTGCAGCTCTTGTGGGGTGTTCCCGGTCTGCAGTGGTCAGGATCTATCAAAAGTGCTCCAAGGAAGGAACAGTGGAGAACCGGAGACAGGGTCATGGACGGCCAAGGCTCACTGATGCACGTGGGGAGCGAAGGCTGGCCCGTGTGGTCCGATCAAACAGACGAGCTACTGGAGCTCAAATTGCTCAAGAAGTTAATGCTGGTTCTGATAGAAAGGTGTCAGAATACACAGAGCATCTCAGTTTGTTGCGTATGGGGCTGCAGAGCCACAGAACAGTCAGGGTGCCCATGCTGACCCCTGTCCACCGCCGAAAGCACCAACAGTGGCACGTGAGCATCAGAACTGGACCACGGAGCAATGGAAGAAGGTGGCCTGGTCCAATGAATCACGTGTTCTTTTACATCACGTGGATGGCCGGGTGCGTGTGCGTGGCTTACCTGGGGAACACATGGCACCAGGATGCACTATGGGAAGAAGGCAAGCCGGCGGAGGCAGTGTGATGCTTTGGCAATGTTCTGCTGGGAAACCTTGGGTCCTGCCATCCATGTGGATGTTACTTTGACACGTACCACCTACCTAAGCATTGTTGCAGACCATGTACACCCTTTCATGGAAACGGTATTCCCTGGTGGCTGTGGCTCTTCCAGCAGGATAATGCTCCTGCCACAAAGCACAAATGCTTCAGGAATGGTTTGAGGAGCACAACAACGAGTTTGAGGTGTTGACTTGGCCTCCAAATTCCCCAGATCTCAATCCAATGGAGCATCTGTGGGATGTGCTGAACAAACAAGTCTGATCTATGGAGGCCACACCTCACAACTTACAGGACTTAAAGGATCTGCTGCTAACATCTTGGTGCCAGATACCACAGCACACCTTCAGGGGTCTAGTGGAGTCCATGCCTCGACGGCTCAGCAAAAGGGGGACCAACACAATATTAGGTCATAACGTTATGCCTGATTGTGTGTTTAGTGTGTAATCTGATTGTTATTTACCTGAAAATGCAGGAAGACCGTGAGCAGACTGAAGAAAATGGCCATCGCTGAAAATCCAAAGATCAATAACGGCCTCCGACCGATTTTCTCAATCACTAAACCCTGAAACACAGACAGACTCATTTCATGCTTATTATGTAATTTCAAGATGAATGAATTACATAAACAATTTTATTTTTCAATATAAAATGGACTTATTAATCTATATTATTTAAATGCATGTTATAACATGAATTACATAAACAGTTCTAAATAAAGTTAGTTAGTCCAGTTAGTTTTTCAATCTAATTAAGTCAGACATCAGGACAGATAATTAAAGCTTCGGCTGGTCAACACAAAACCTGATCACATGATCACACACACACACACACACACACAAACTGAAAGGCGTCAGTAGGACTGAAATGCTAAACCAACAGATGTTGAGCTGAAGATGAAGATTGTGTTTATTGTGGTTAGTGATCCATACACTAAAAACACACTGAAACCCAAACATGACGATGAACAGTGACAGATCTCTTGTTGTGTAATTTTTTTGATCAGAGAGCATCATGGGACAGCGGCGAGCGCGGCTGGACGTCACTCACTATCACACATCAACAGGCTGCCGGAGCTCTTTCTCATCATGTCCATTGTGCTACTGCTCTTTATGCACAATTCCCATGATGCTCTCTGATTTAGAGTCCTGCACTAACAGGGCAGATCAGCCTTTGATTTCCTGAGAGGAAAAACACACAAGTCTGAACACACAGCGCTCCCCCTTCTCCCTAAACTCATTACAAACCTCTAACACACTCATACTCTCTCACACACACAGACACACACACACTCTCTCTCACACACACACACACTCTCTCTCTCTCTCTCTCTCCCACACACACACACACACACACACACTCACACACTCAGACACTCACACACACACACTCTCTCACACACGCACACACACACACACACACTCACTCTCTCACACACTCACACACACTAACACTCACAAACACACACACTCATACTCTCTCACTCACACTCACACACTCACTCACACACACACACACACACACACACTCACACTCTCTCACACACACATACACACACACACACACACACACACTCAGACACTCACACACACACACTCACTCACACACACACACTCATTCTCTCACACACTCACACACACTAACACTCACACACACACACTCACACTCTCTCACTCACACTCACACACACTCACTCACACACACACACACACACACACACACTCACACACACTCAGACACTCACACTCTCTCACACACACATACACACACACACACACACACACACATTCTCACTCTCACACACTCACACATACTCACTCACACACACTCACACATACTCACTCACACACACTCACACACACACACTCAGACACTCACACTCTCTCACACACTCACACATACTCACTCACACACACACACACACACACACTCAGACACTCACACTCTCTCACACACACATACACACACACACTCACATTCTCACTCTCACACACTCACACATACTCACTCACACACACACACACACACGCTGTATTTCTGTAGCTCTTTATACAGTAGATCGTTTCAGATAAACAGGAGAATAACAGAATCAATGATGAAACTTCATTAGATATGAGACTCATTCGCTTTCTGCTGTAAAGCAGCTCTACAGACACAATAGAGTCATTATTCAGATCCATTCAGTTCAGTAATTGCTCAACTGCATCTGTGCTCATTCACTGTCATTGATGTCATCTCACCGATATGATGGCGGCCAGCGTCTCGATGCCGCCTGTGCTGAGCGTGATGTAGGGAATCAGTGCCTTCTCGAATCCCGCCTCCTCCAGGATCCCGTTGGTGTAATACCAGATCTACAGAAGGGGGAGGATCATCAGCTTCAAACACACACGTCATCAACTGATAAAACACTTTGAACTTCATCATCAGAGTCATATCAGAGTGTTTGCGTGCTCTTTAACCCTGTAAAACTACTGCATCATATGTATACATAACCTTCATCCTCGCAGCGGCGTCAGTTATTAAAGTACTGTTTTTACTGTGACCTTGACACACACACACACATTTTTAGTTTTCCTAGTTAATCACCGTGCCATACCTCCATTATATATACACTACTGTTCAAAGGTTTGGGTTAACTGTGATTCAAGGACAGGATAAAATCTGACAGTAAATACATTTATAATGTTATAAAAGATTTCTATTTCAACTTTCTATTCATCAAAAAATGTATGACGTTTCCACACACAAACTGAAGCAGCCAAACTCTATAGACTGCAGAGGGGAGATGTGGCTGTGTGTTTGCAGTGATGTTCCTTTGCTGAACTCACAGCGTTTAGTCCGCAGAGCTGATAGCAGCTCATGACCACGACCACAGTGATCAGCTGCCAGCGGAGTGAGCGCTTCCGGAACAGCTCGAGCACAGACGCCGTCCGCTGCGTGTTCTGAGCACGACTCTCGGCGTGAACCTCGTCTAGCTCACGACTCACGTCTTTGCGGCCCAGAAACGCCTGGAACGCTGCAACACACACACAGATGGATTCATGAGTTTAAAACAACGACAGATTACTAGAGTTAAAGAAGCGATCGCTAACATACTGCAGCACTGACATGAACTGATCTGTTACACTCAGAGGTGTCAAGCTTTTGATTTGTGTTGTGATGTGGTAATCATGTGATTTTGTGATGATATGATGATGTGCTCAGCCTCATTCTGTCAGTCTGAACACACCTGATTACACCATGGACACAGAAAACCACAATAGCTAGAACAAAGCAGCAGAGCATTTGATCTCATAACTGTGCGTTCACACCGCTGACGACAAGAACGGCAAAATTCGCTCTGGCTGCCCTGCCAGTGACGCTGTAGAAAGACGTGCTGACGTGTGTGTGGTGTGGCTTTTGTGTTCAGTTTATAGGAGATGTTTATTAGCCTTGTTCTTTAATTAACATTAACATTAATTTGTGTGCAGCCTACATTATTGTCCTGGTTGAAGTGTGGCATTAATGCAATTGGTCAAATCGGTGTTGTTTTAAGCAAATTAATTGCATTCCCACTGAAAATCAAGCATTCTAATGTGCAAAAATGTTGCCTATAAATAGTGTTGCGCGCCTTCTTATCAAACCCGCCACAGCAATGATCAAACTCTCCTTCATTTTGCTTGGGAACTAATGTGGTGGGAACCAAAGTTTACAGGACTGCGTTCTCTGGGATCCTCTCGAGCAGGACTTCTACGTTCCGATTGGTTGCCGCCGAACCGCGTCATAGCTCATTACTATAAAGTTGATCTGATTTCAACTCTCCTCGATGCCCAAATCGCCCAAGATGCACCGAAGCTTGCATTGAAAATGAATGACTTCCGGCCACTTTGACGCTCTCGCCGGCGGCGGTGTGAACGCACAGTAAGAGTTCAAACCTCCTCAAACTGACCTTGATGATGAGTTATAATGAGTTAAATGAGAGTTTAATGAGCTCATTTTCACCTTTCTCCGCTCCCACCTCGTCCCGGTGCTCCATCAGTAGAAATCTTGGACTCTCAGGCAGAAACGGCAGAACACACAGCTGCAGCAGGGCAGGAAACGCTAAGAAAGCAAACAGGAAGTTCCATCTGCTTTCCTGCAAAAACACAGCAGAGCAGAGGAGACGGTTAGAGAGACACAGGTGATATGACCGGAGGATGACGAGCGAACGAGCGATCTGACCAATAACTCCATGAGTTTAAAGAACAGGATATTCTTAAAAAGAAAAAAAGTTTACACTAGCGCATCTACGGTTTACATGTGAGGATATTTCAACTCTCACTCACTGGCCATTTTATTAGATACTCTAATTACTTTCTGCTGGAAACATTCCTCAGAGATTCTGCTCCATATTGTCATGATCTCCTCACACAGTTGCTGTAGATTTGTCGGCTGCACATCCATGAAGTGAATCTCCCGTTCCAGCACATCCCAAAGCTGCTCTACTGGACTGAGATCTGTGACTGTGGAGATGTTTGAGTTTAGTGAACTCACGATCATGATCAACACACACCAGTTTGAGATTATCTGAGCTTTGTGATGTGTGTGTTATCAAAAGATGGTCCACTGTGGTCATAAAGGGACAGGCATTGATACTCAGGTCGGCTGTGGCGTTTAAACAATGTTCAATTGGCACTAAGAGGCCCAAGTGTGGCAAGAAAATATCCTCCACACAATACACCAGCCTAGTCTTCTTCGGTTGAGACGAGTGCTTATTTGAGTTACTGTTGCCTTTCTATCAGCTGAACCAGTCTGGTCATTCTCCTCTAGTGATGTTCAGTTCTTGAACAAATCCTTCGGTTCATTAATCAAACTTTAGTTCCAGGTTGATGACGCAAGGCGCAAAAGCAGAAATAGCACGTCCGACTAAAAAAAGAACCAAACGAGCCGGTTCAACCAGCTGTCGAAGTTTGCAGAGGATTACAGAGGACTCAAAAAGAACCGAATGGGCCGGTTCAACCAGCTGTCGACGTTTGCAGAGGATTACAGAGGACTCAAGAAGAACCGAACGAGCCGGTTCAACCAGCTGTTGAAGTTTGCAGAGGATTACAGAGGACTCAAAAAGAACCGAAAGGGCCGGTTCAACCAGCTGTCGAAGTTTGCAGAGGATTACAGAGGACTCAAAAAGAACCGAACGAGCCGGTTTAACCAGCTGTCGAAGTTTGCAGAGGATTACAGAGGACTCAAAAAAAACCGAACGAGCCGGTTCAACCAGCTGTCGAAGTTTGCAGAGGATTACAGAGGACTCAAAAAGAACCGAATGGGCTGGTTCAACCAGCTGTCAAAGTTTGCAGAGGATTACAGAGGACTCAAAAGGTACCGAACGAGCCGGTTCAACCAGCTGTCGAAGTTTGCAGAGGATTACAGAGGACTCAAAAAGAACCGAACGAGCCGGTTCAACCAGCTGTCGAAGTTTGCAGAGGATTACAGAGGACTCAAAAGGAACTGAACGAGCCGGTTTAACCAGCTGTTGAAGTTTACAGAGGATTACAGAGGACTCAAAAGGAACTGAACGAGCCGGGTCAACCAGCTGTCGAAGTTTACAGAGGATTACAGAGGACTCAAAAAGAACCGAACGAGCCGGTTCAACCAGCTGTCGAAGTTTGCAAAGGATTACAGAGGACTCAAAAGGAACCGAATGAGGTGGTTCAACCAGCTGTCAAAGTTTGCAGAAGATTACAGAGGATTCAAACGGAACCGAACGAGCCGGTTTAACCAGCTGTTGAAGTTTACAGAGGATTACAGAGGACTCAAAAGGAACTGAACGAGCCGGGTCAACCAGCTGTCGAAGTTTACAGAGGATTACAGAGGACTCAAAAAGAACCGAACGAGCCGGTTCAACCAGCTGTCGAAGTTTGCAAAGGATTACAGAGGACTCAAAAGGAACCGAATGAGGTGGTTCAACCAGCTATCAAAGTTTGCAGAGGATTACAGAGGACTCAAAAGGAACCGAACGAGCCGGTTCAACCAGCTGTCAAAGTTTGCAGAGGACTCAAAAGGAACCGAACGAGCCGGTTCAACCAGCTGTCGAAGTTTGCAGAGGATTACAGAGGACTCAAAAAGAACCGAAAGGGCTGGTTCAACCAGCTGTCGAAGTTTGCAGAGGATTACAGAGGACTCAAAAAGAACCGAACGAGCCGGTTCAACCAGCTGTCGAAGTTTGCAGAGGATTACAGAGGACTCAAAAAGAACCGAACGAGCCGGTTCAACCAGCTGTCGAAGTTTACAGAGGATTACAGAGGACTCAAAAGGAACCGAATGAGCCGGTTCAACCAGCTGTCAAAGTTTGCAGAGGATTACAGAGGACTCAAAAGGAACCGAACGAGCCGGTTCAACCAGTTGTCAAAGTTTGCAGAGGATTACAGAGGACCCAAAAGGAACCGAACGAGCCGGTTCAACCAGCTTTCGAAGTTTACAGAGGATTACAGAGGACTCAAAAGGAACCGAACGAGCCGGTTCAACCAGCTGTCGAAGTTTACAGAGGATTACAGAGGACTCAAAAGGAACCGAACGAGCCGGTTCCACCAGCTGTCGAAGTTTACAGAGGATTACAGAGGACTCAAAAGGAACCGAACGAGCCGGTTCAACCAGCTGTCGAAGTTTACAGAGGATTACAGAGGACTCAAAAGGAACCGAACGAGCCGGTTCAACCAGCTGTCGAAGTTTACAGAGGATTACAGAGGACTCAAAAGGAACCGAACGAGTCGGTTCAACCAGCTGTCAAAGTTTGCAGAGGATTACAGAGGACTCAAAAGGAACCGAACGAGCCGGTTCAACCAGCTGTCGAAGTTTACAGAGGATTGCAGAGGACTCAAAAGGAACCGAACGAGTCGGTTCAACCAGCTGTCAAAGTTTGCAGAGGATTACAGAGGACTCAAAAGGAACCGAACGAGCCGGTTCAACCAGCTGTCAAAGTTTGCAGAGGATTACAGAGGACTCAAAAGGAACCGAAAGAGCCAGTTCAACCAGCTGTCGAAGTTTTCCGAGGATTTAAAAGGAACCGAACGAGATTAGATTAAATATGGATTATTTTGGATATCTATCAGGTACAATACATGGCAAATTTTCTTGAGCAAAACAAATCTCTGAACTAATGCTGTAAACTATGGGAGTCAGTTGTATATAGTCACTATAACATTGAAGGTAAAAATGAACTGATTTGTACAAACACTTAAATTACAGTCAATGATTTAAAGAAATAATAATAATAAAGTTATAATATTAACGTTACAATTACACAATCATATTTCTACTCCAATTTGTTTTTTGAAATCTAAACATTTAAAGGGTGGCTGTCATAAAAACTTGCCAGATTTATTCAAACATGCATTAAATATTGAAGAACATTAAAAAGTACAATGAATGTGTAGCCTAATATAGTGCATATATTTATCAAAATGCTCCTCTCTAGAGTTAATGTTTCTAGCTGACTATCAAGTTTATGGACACTGGATATGGTGTTTCTGAGGTGAATGTGACATTACATGACATTGTTTACAAGCTGTTTTACTGACGTCTTTCCGCAGTGTAAACCCTGATTGAGTGATTCCATGTGATGTGATACGGATTCGGGAAGTTGTACTCCATCTTTTAACCTTCTGATGTTCATTCATGTTTATTTCGCACTGTAACTGGTATTAAGGCGGAGAGAAGATCAGTTCATGTGCCGCTTCTCTTGAGCTGCGCCAGAGTGATTTCACGCCAAAACAGTATTTATGTTTTTGAATTTCGCAATAAATTGGACGTAATTTGAAATTTGAGACTTTGTTTCTCAAGCACAAAGATTATTGCGATTTAATGGATGGGAGGCGCTACAATGTTCCGTTCATTAATCAACTGAAAACAGGATGACTATTCTTTTAAATTAAGAATAGATATCGGTTCGTAAAAATGAGAATCGATTAAAATTGAGAAATCTATATTTTTTACCCAGCCCTAAATGATAGTGACACTGAAACATGTCAACAATGCTCAATGACTAAACAAAACTTAAAACATATTCCATAAAAGTAAAAACTGTAACAACTTAAAATCCTCTTATTCATTTTGAATATCTCGCACTGCTGCTCACGTTGCTAAAATTGGCACCACTTGACGTCACGTGATAATTGGTTACATTCAAAAGCACACAGAATCGATACGGCAGCTATACGCGCATCGTCAGGAGTTCATGACGATGTATCGTTGTATCGATATTCTGAGCACAGCCCTACTTGTAATGTTGCCAGAATCATAATCACACACTGTTTGTTCGTTGGTCAGAGGAGAACTGAGCGACTGAGCCTGGTTTCTCCCAAGGTTTTTTTCTCCATTCTGTTTTGGTTCCTTGCCACCATCGCCTCTGTCGCCTTTGGCTTTTGGCTTGCTCAGTTGGGGACACTAAATATTTAACTATTTAACTAATATTTATTTTCCTGTTACCATTGTGAAGCGGCTTTGAAACAATGTGCATTGTAAAAAGCGCTATATAAATAAAGGTGACTTGAGAAATACACGATAAATGTATTCATTATAAATAATGTACATGGTGGTGTTTTAAGATTTAAATAATTTCCATGACTTTTCCGAGTCAAGAAATCACACATTTAAAATGAGGCTTCCTCATTCATCCAGGCTTTCCAATGTGTGAATCCTGGTTCTTCAAAGACAAAGACAGTTGTTGAGGGTGTGAATTAAAATAAGAAAGATCTTGATTAGTAGTAGTTGTAGTTTATTTTGATGCTTGTGCTTGAACCCTTCAGACAGACGTAACTAGTCATCCACTCCAGCATCATCTGATGATGGTGTCACACTGCCGGCAGCCGCAGACGTCTTCATGTCAGACGGTGGCAGACGGTCACAGGGGCATTTCTGCTGCGCTTGACACCGTAGATCACGGCATGCTGTTGGACAGGCAGGACAATCATGTGGGCGGACAAGAGCCGGATTCAGATCACAACCCCAACAGAACAGCTGTCCGATCGCACACGGGAATCAGACAAAACAAGCTTTAAAATCAGCTAAAACGACTACAAATCAAGATCTTATGAGGAAGTACACCAATCATAACATTATGACCACCTTCCTAATGTTTTGTTGGTCCCCCAAAACAGCCCTGACCCGTCGAGGCATGGACTCCACTAGACCCCTAAAGGTGTGCTGTGGTATCTGGCACCAAGATGTTAGCAGCAGATCCTTTAAGTCCTGTAAGTTGTGAGGTGGGGCCTCCATGGATCGGACTTGTTTGTTCAGCACATCCCACAGATGCTCGACTGGACTGAGATCTGAGGAATTTGGAGGCCAAGTCAACACCTCAAACTCGTTGTTGTGCTCCTCAAACCATTCCTGACACATTTGTGCTTTGTGGCAGGAGCATTATCCTGCTGGAAGAGCCACAGCCACCAGGGAATACTGTTTCCATGAAAGGGTGTACATGGTCTGCAACAATGCTTAGGTAGGTGGTACGTGTCAAAGTAACATCCACATGGATGACAGGACCCAAGGTTTCCCAGCAGAACATTGCCCAAAGCATCACACTGCCTCCGCCAGCTTGCCTTCTTCCCATAGTGCATCCTGGTGCCATGTGTTCCCCAGGTAAGCCACGCACACGCACCCGGCCATCCACGTGATGTAAAAGAACACGTGATTCATCAGACCAGGCCACCTTCTTCCATTGCTCCGTGGTCCAGTTCTGATGCTCACGTGCCACTGTTGGTGGTTTCGACGGTGGACAGGGGTCAGCATGGGCACCCTGACTGGTCTGAGGCTATGCAGCCCCATACGCAACAAACTGAGATGCACTGTGTATTCTGACACCTTTCTATCAGAACCAGCATTAACTTCTTGAGCAATTTGAGCTCCAGTAGCTCGTCTGTTTGATTGGACCACACGGGCCAGCCTTCGCTCCCCACGTGCATCAGTGAGCCTTTGCCGCTAATGACCCTGTCTCCGGTTCTCCACTGTTCCTTCCTTGGAGCACTTTTGATAGATCCTGACCACTGCAGACCGGGAACACCCCACAAGAGCTGCAGTTTTGGAGATGCTCTGACCCAGTCGTCTAGCCATCACAATTTGGCCCTTGTCAAACTCGCTTAAATCCTTACGCTTGCCCATTTTTCCTGCTTCTAACACATCAACTTTTAGGACAAAATGTTTACTTGCTGCCTAATATATCTCACCCACTAACAAGAGCCGTGATGAATAGATCATCAGTGCTATTCACTTCACCGGTCATAATGTTATGCCTGATCAGTGTATATACACTACCAGTCAAAAGTTTGAAAACTGTACTATTTTGATTGTTTTTTTAAAGAAGTCTCTTCTGCTCACCAAGGCTGCATTTATGTTATTAAAAAACAAAAAAAACTGTTATTGTGAATTATTTTTACAGTGTAAAGCAGGTGGTGGACTGGAGTAATGATGATAAATTCAGCTTTGATCACAGGAATAAATGACACTTTACTATATATTCACATAGAAAACAGCTGCTTTACACTGTAAAAATAATTCACAATAACACTGGGGTTTTTTTGTATTTGTAATAACATAAATGCAGCCTTGGTGAGCAGAAGAGACTTCTTTCAAAAACAATCAAAATAGAACAGTTTCCAAACTTTTGACTGGTAGTGTATATAGATATAAATATATGTGTGTTAAAAGTGTGATTTCTAGACCTGGAAGAGTCACAGAAAGCCTGGATTATTAATTTTTGACCGCTGGTGTATAGCACACACACACACACACACACACACACGTGTCTGTAGACTCACCTGTCCAAATATCTCAGGCAGTCCGAGCACCTGCCCGATGAAAACACCCAGACAGATGAAGATGGCGTGAAACTGACCGATGGAGCCGCGGACCTGCCGAGGAGAGATCTCACCCAGATACATGGGCAACACGCTGAGAGACACACCTGACACACACACACACACACAGAGCGTTTCAGCATCAGCTTTCTGCCACTCGCTTGGTGTTAATAATGAGTTTCTGCTAACTTCCTGTCACACAGCAGCAGACGTCAAATCATTTCTGAGCTTCGGTTTCACAAAATTTGGGATTCATTTTTCCCACGTGAAGGAATTCAATATGGATATTATTGGGTGCCTTCTACTGATTTAATTATAACAACAACAATAATAAACTTTATTTTATATAGCTCCTACTCAAAGTGCTTTACATAGTTAAAACAATACAAACATTACAAACTAATGACAATACATAAGCGTGCAGTAAATAAAACATATATAAAACATTTAAATTAATTTTCATTTTATTTTGTTTAATTTACTTGTTGTGTATTTTTAATTATGATCATCATCGTTAATATTATTCTTTATTTTTTATTATTATGGCAACACTACATTCCTTAATGCATTAACTAACAATCAGAAATATATTTTTACAGCATTTATTAATCTCAATTGATGTTAATCTCAACATTTACTAAAACATTAAAATATGTTAATGCAATGAACATTAACGAACATTAGCTGAGACTAATAAATGCTGTAAAAAATATATTTCTCATTGTTAGTTAATGCATTAAGTAATGTTAACTAATGAGACCTTATTATAAAGTGGTACCGTTATGGTTAGGCTTATTATTATTATTATTTTAGTTTTGCTCTGACAGTATGTTTGTAATTTTTGGTTATTCGTTTTTTAATAAAAAATAATTTCTGAGCATTAAACTCTACTGTGATGCTCTATTCCACATTGATTTAAGTATTTTAGGAAACGCAGAATAATCGTAACTTAGTTAGAAAATAAGAAGAATTTTATTATTGTGAATGTTTTGTGGCAGCAAAGTCTCAATTTGCTGTCACTGAGAAACAACTGAAATATTATTATTTTATTTTATTTATTTATTTTTTACTTTATTTATATAGCGCTTTTTACAATGCAGATTGTTTCAAAGCAGCTTCACAGTGTTAAACAGGAAAATAATGAACAGAATTTGATTCGGCTGTACAGCCGCTCTGGAGAAAACGCTGATGTCATCAGCTCATTTCAATTATCATATATATTCAAGTAATGTAGTTGATATAATTAATTTAGTTTAGTAATTACATTTATTTGGATATTATAATTTATTTATTTATGTATTTACATACAACTGAGATATGAAAGAAATCTCATTTCGTACGGTGAGCTCAGGAGCTGTTTCCTTGTGATTGGCTGATTATTTAAGACTTTCTTTTGGAGCCAATCAGGACTGACCTGAATCCATGCCGATGATAAACCGACCAATGATGAGCATCTCAAAGGATCCGGCCGTCTCTCCCAGAGCCAATAGGAGCGCAGCGATCAGAGCCAGAGCATTATTGGCCAGAAGAGTTCCTTTCCTACAGACACAGACATAGAGACATGTCTGTATGAAAAACCTAATCACTGTGTAAAAACCTAATCACATTTCCTCAAAAATAACAATATTGTCAGTAAAGACCAATGAACCACATAGCAACGCCTTAGCAACCACATAGCAACAGAATCACCAGAGCGCACACACAGAACTAGTCACTGGAGTCTCTGTTGCTAACGCCGGCGCTGTGTTGTTTACGCGTCAGCCAATGAAACGGCTTCCCGCTCTGCAGCTGCAGACATCAGGTGGAATTACTGCACACGTCTAATGCTCCCTGACAGCGACTGACCGCTCGTCTGCTCTCAGCTGTCACAGGAATGATCATCATAAACATGGGAGAGAATCAGTCAGAATAAAACTGACTTTTAGTCATATTTCATTAGTTTAGCTGCATGTCACGTGACCATTAACCATCATCAGAGAAGCGTGAATGTGCGAATCGTTGACCTAAATTGTAATGAAAGGCTGTACTTTCATTCTCTGAAGAGACAGTGATACTGTTCAAACCCAGCAGGGCTGTTTGTGGTTTATCTGTGTTTGTGAATGACGGTCAGATTTGATCTGATCACACATTCCCCAGCATTTCCCTGAGTTAATCAGCCGTGTCTGTCAGTGTGTGTGTGTGTGTGTGTGTGTGTTCAGTCCTTCTGTGATTGGCTGGTGGCTTCAGTCCGTTGGTGACCTACAGACGCGTGTGTCCGTCACCTGTTAGCAGATCCACTGATCCGCGCGCTCTGCTTCAGCTGTGGCGTTCCTGCTGTTAACTCTAGAGGATCCGGAATTTCCCGCAGCTCTGGATTTAAGCACAGACTAAAACATTCTGCAGGGATTTGGGTCCATGCTGAGTAAATAACATCATACAGGTCCAGCTGCTATTTTGGACACATGCTGTTCCACTTCAGCCCAAAGCTGCTGTCATGTGTGTGTGTGGGAGTGATTGAGTGTGTGTGTGTTAGTGAGTGTGTGTGTGTGTGTGAGTATTTGTGTGTGTGTGAATGTTTGAGTATATGTATGTTTGAGTCTCTGTGTGTGTGTGTGTTAGTGAGTGTAGGAATGTTTGAGTGTGTGTTAGTGAGTGAGTGTGTGAGTATATGCGTGTTTGAGTGTATATGTGTGTGTAAGTATGTGTGTGTGTTAGGGCTGGGCGATATGGCCAAAAAATCATATCTCTGTATTTTTTGGTTGAATGGCGATATATATCCCGGTATTTTCTACGTTTTTCTATTTGGATTAAAAAATGATCTGTATTTATTTTCTAGAATAATTTTATTTCACATCCTGCCCAATGATGCCCTAAAAAAATTTTGATATTGAAGGCTATAAACAAATACAGTGAATGTAATGTAGGCTATGCAATATATTACGTTTAAAAAGGGGGTTTACAATCTAAAAAACTAAATTAATAACTCACTAAACTAAAAATAAAAACAAAAGCATATTAGCCTATATTTGATTACCCCATTATAATGGCCACTTTCATAAAAATATACTTAGTTGTAGTTTTAAAATTGCACATATTGCAAAGTTATTGTCCAACAATAAATGTTTTAGAAATATGTATATTTTAGTCAGAAGTATTGCGTAAAAGTGCATCTGTCCATCATAAAACTGCTCCACACGGAAGCGAAGCAATGTGTATCTAGTTAGAAAATTATCCATATTTAAAACTTTATAAAGTAAATTATATAGCTTCCGGCCGATCGCCTTCCGTATTCAACTTACGGAAAAAGTGTGAGTCTGTGAGTGTGTGTGAGTGTGTGAGAATGTGTCGGTATTTCTGTGTTTGAGTGTGTGAGTGTTTGAGCATGTGTGTGTGTGTGTGTGTGTGAGTATCTGTGTTTGTGTGAATGTTTGAGTGTGTGAGTATATGCGTGTTTGAGTGTGTGTGTGTGTGTGTGTGTGTGTATGTGTGTGAGTGTGGCGAGGGGGGCGTGGTTTAGCGAGGTCTGTGACGGGAGAGAGAGTCAGAGGACGAGCGGCACATAAGTGAATCAAGTGCATATGTTGAACACCTGTCTCTTGTTGCAGTAATTGGCGTGGAGAGACAGGTTATAAGCCCGTGAGGAAACGAGGATGAGGAGGAGAAGCTGCACCCACACACTCACGCTGGGACTCGAACTGAGAGCTGCAGAGAGGAACTGCCTGAAAAAAACAGACGACATATGAGAGAGAACTTAAGTTTTGATTTGTGCGATGTGCACCTTGTTTTGTGACCTGAGTTATACAGAGAAATAAACCTTTGTTTCGAGTTCCAGTAAGCCGACCCCTTGTCTTCTTCTTACCCACATACGAACTTTGTTACGTTGGTGCCCGAAACTCGGGAGGAAGAAGACCAGAGCCGCCGCCATTCAAAATTTGCGGATATCATCCAGTCGCTTGCGGGCCTGCACAAAGAGCAACATCAGGCGATGCTGGAGATCCGAGAGGAGCAGGAACGGCGATTCCAGGCGCTCCTCCTGGCCCAGCAGCAAGACGATCCGGAAGCCTTCTTGGATTTGTTTGAGTGGTCCGCTGAGGCATGTGGGTGGCCGAGACTGGACTGGCCGGTGCGCCTCATCCCGCTGCTATCCGGGGAGGCCCAACAGCTACCAGTCCAGAACCTCCTGGTCTATGACGACCTACGGCGGGCCATCCTCCAGTGGGTCGGGCTCTCCCCTGAACAACATCGCCAGCGGTTTCGGTTGCTGACCCTGGGGGAGAACAGCCGGCCCTTCGTAATGGCCCAGCAGCTCCGGGACGCCTGCTGCAGATGGCTAATGGCCGACCAGTTGACCGTCGACCAGATCGTCGATCGAGTGGCACTGGAGCGGTTTATTGCACGGTTGCCAAGGAAGACCGCACAATGGGTCCAGTGCCACAGGCCGGAGTCGCTGAAAAAGGCCATTGAGCTGGCGAAGGAACAAATGGTGGCGTGCCCAGGGGTCGGCGAACCCCTGCCAGCAGCCTCTCTTTCTCTCTCTTCCCCTTCTTTGTCTCCGTTCCCTCATAGGCCCGTTCCGGCTCCCCGTACGAGGGGAGGGTTCCAGTCCCGGGGTCCGACCCGGACGAGGTTCGGGAGATTTCCGGACGGGGCTTCGGGGTCTCGAGCAGCCCCTAGAGGCGCGGAGCTATCGGAGCTCCCTTCAGCCTCTTTCCTCTCTCTCTCCACGCCAATTCCTTGGTTCACTTCCTGCCACTGGTGCGGCAGGGAAGTCTGGGCCGGCCTCCATCTATCAAAGCCTGATACAGTCGTTGGCATTGGATAATAGCCACATGGTTAAGGTACGGTGTGTACACGGGGATGTGGTAAGTTATCCAGTAGTGACTGCTATAATTCAATTCCGGGGACAAAAACATAGAGTGGAGGTGGCCGTTAGTCCGCACCTCTCACATCCGCTAATTTTGGGAACAAATTGGCCAGCATTTGGTAATTTATTGGGGTACTTATGTGCGGATGTCTCTTGGGACAAAAGAGGGCGGGGAGAGAGAGTGGTTGTGCAGGTGGGAGAGTCTGAGCCGGGACCGCCTGGGGCCGTTGCAGAGGAAAAGAGCAGTGTTGAGCGGCTGAACCTCACTGACTGTGATGATTTTCCTCTGGAGCAGTCCCAGGATGAATTGCTAAAAAATGCTTTCGCTCAGGTCCGATCGATCAACGGGCAGGTTCTCCACCCTGAACGGCCGCTCTCTTATCCTTATTTTGCCATTTTAAAAGATAGGTTGTATCGAGTGACCCAAGACACTCAGTCAAAGCAAGATACAACCCAGTTGTTAATTCCAAAAAGCTGTCGGGAAATGCTTTTCCAGACGGCTCATTCTAATCCGATGGCAGGTCATTTGGGGCAAACAGCAACACTGAATCATTTAATGGTCCGATTTTTTTGGACGGGCATTCACAAGAATGTGCGCAGGTGGTGCGCGTCTTGTCGTGAATGTCAGCTGGTGAATCCAACGGCCTTCTCAAAAGACGTTCTATGTGGCGTGCCGCTCTTACAATCACCTGATTTTTCTCTCCCTTTTATGTTGCAGACTGACGCGTCAGACAGGGGGCTGGGAGTGGTCCTGACCCAGGAGAGGGAGGGGGAAGAGCGGCCGGTGCTGTACATAAGTCGTAAGCTCTCGAAGAGAGAGACGATGTACAGCACCATTGAAAAGGAATGCTTGGCAATCCGGTGGGCCATTCTTACCCTCCACTATTATCTCCTGGGGAGGGAGTTCACCCTCAGTTTGGACCACGCTCCTCTGCAGTGGCTCCACCGCATGAAGGATACCAACGCGCGGATCACCCGTTGGTATCTAGGTTTACAGCCATTTAAGTTCAAGGTGGTCCACAGGCCGGGTGCGCAGATGGTTGTGGCTGACTTCCTTTCCAGAAATGAGGGGGGCGAGGCCGCAGGCCAGATGGCTCCCCGGCCTGAGTTGGGTGGTGGGGGTATGTGGTGAGGGGGGCGTGGTTTAGCGAGGTCTGTGACGGGAGAGCGAGTCAGAGGACGAGCGGCACGTAAGTGAATCAAGTGCATATGATAAACACCTGTCTCTTGTTGCAGTAATTGGCGTGGAGAGACAGGTTATAAGCCTGTGAGGAAACGAGGATGAAGAGGAGAAGCTGCACCCACACACTCACGCTGGGACTCGAACTGAGAGCTGCAGAGAGGAACTGCCTGAAAAAAAACTACGACATATGAGAGAGAACTTAAGTTTTGATTTGTGCAATGTGCACCTTGTTTTGTGACCTGAGTTATACTGAGAAATAAACCTTCAGTAAGCCGACCCCGTGTCTTCTTCCTTACCCACATACAAACTTTGTTACAGTGAGTATTTGTGTGTGAGTATGTGAGTATGTGAGTGTTTGAGTGTGAGTGTGTGTGTTTGTCTGAAAGCTGAAGCATCACGGATGAGATGCGGACATATAACAGGTTTGACTGATGTTTATCTATATTCACATATCTGCATTTCTATAAGTATTTATTTAGTTTTTCTCATTATTATATATTCAGAATGCATACATTTTATAAATGTAATTTATTCATTATGTACTTACGTAATAAAACAGTTAAAATCATGGTTTTTATGGGTGGTTGCTAGGGTGTTACTATCCTGTTGTACATGGTTGGTAAGGTCTTAATATCCCTATGTGAAGTTGTTGTAGGTGGTTGCTAGGGCGTTACTATGCAGCTGCTAGGATGCTAGGGTTTTTTTCTCCAGTCTGGTGTGAAGAGTCTCAGTGACCTTCTGGTCTGTAGATGTGTCTCGGGTTCCTCCTTCCGCTGTTTTATGGTGAAAATGGTGCGTCTAATCACTCTCCTCAACATCACTCGTGATCTGAGCTCAAACGCTGCACTCACACACTTAAACACTCAGACAGAGGTCTGATCACATCACTACCAGCACTAGTACTAGTGAGTTAAAACAAAGTAACATTTGCCTCGTTCAAAATGAAAGCAAACATGGACGCTTGTCTATAAATCAAATAAAACCCAGAATCCCCTGCTGACTCGTCTCAGTGTCAGATGAGGTTCGGGTCATGACAGATGGGTCAAAACGCCCAATAAACAATTTCCTCCTCCAGCACAACGAGACACACACGACTGCAGCGGTTCAGAGGAGAAACACAGTGTTACACAGCAGTTAAGGTGATAGATTGAACCAGAGCTTACAGGTTCAGATCCTGCTATAGGCAATCAATGAACAGACGTGCATCTTCTGAACCCCAGACTGACGCTCATTCCAGAGGGATTCATGAAGGGAAGAGGAGCTTTAGACACATGCTCTTCAGCTGAAGGTTTAGCCAACAATGGAAAAAGGAAATTCCTCTTAAACTAAAGAAAGGAGAAGAAAGACTGACTGATAGACAGACAGACAGACACTATTTTGCCAAAAGTATTGGGACACCCCTCCAAATCACTGAATTCAGGTGTTCAATCACTTCATGGCCACAGGTGTATAAATCAAGCACTAGGCATGCAGACGCTTCTACAAACATTTGTGAAAGAATGGGTCGCTCTCAGGAGCTCAGTGAACTGTGCAAGGTTGCCACCTGTGCAATAAGTCCATTCCTGAAATTTCCTCACTACTAAATATTCCACGCTCAACTGTTAGTGGGATTATAACAAAGTGGAAGCAACTAGGAACAACAGCAACTCAGCCACGAAGTGGTAGGCCACGTAAAATCACAGAGTGGGGTCAGCGCATGCTGAGGGTCATAGTGCACAGAAGTCACCAACTTTCTGCAGAGTCAATAGCTACAGACCTCCAAACTTTGTGTGTCCTTACGATGAGCTCAAGAACAGTGTGTAGAGAGCTTCATGGAATGGGTTTCCATGGCCGAGCAGCTCATCCAAGCCTTACATCACCAAGTGCAATGCAAAGCGTGGGAAGCAGTGGGGTAAAGCACGCCGCCACTGGACTCTAGAGCAGTGGAGACGTGTTCTCTGGAGTGACCAATCACGCTTCTCTGTCTGGCATTCCCATGGACGAGTCTGGGTTTGGCGGTTGCCAAGAGAACGGCACTTGCCTGACTGCATTGTGCCAAGTGTAAAGTTTCGTGGAGGGGGGATTATGGGGTGGGGTTGTTTTTCAGGGGTTGGGCTTGGCCCCTTAGTTCCAGTGAAAGGAACTCTTAATGCTTCAGCATACCAAGACATTTTGGACAATTTCACGCTCCCAACTTTGTGGGAACAGTTTGGGGATGGCCCCTTCCTGTTCCAACATGACTGCGCTCCAGTGCACAAAGCGTCGGTC